>JAFMOC010000226.1:0-90000 GCA_019802505.1 Corydoras sp. C115 | reverse complement strand
ATGATCCCATCATTGTGATGTTTTCAGAGGGTTCCCTCAGTGTTAGATGTTTGAGACATGAGACGGTTCTCACCGTGATGCTGCAGGTCCGAGCACTGAGTGAGCGGATCCCCGTTTCTGATGTCCTGACGGCGTGTCCTCCTACGTGGACACAGGACAGATGAGAGAAAATTTGAAAGAACGAGAGAAAACCAGGTTAAAATAGCACCGTATGTGACATTAATTAATTCTAACTAACAAACCTGCAATTCTGACTATCAACCACAAGAGGGCGATGAAACGAGCAGATTACACAGACGATTTTATCGAGTCTTATTTTTATTTCTTTCCAGAATTTTTTTTTTTTTTTTTTATGTGCAAAACATTATTAATAACATGATTATTAAAACATTAATATCATTATTCAGAGAGATTATTCAGAATCAGTGTATTGTGTTATGGTTTTTCATATGAATCCAGATTCCGGTCTCCAGGTTTAATCTGTGGGCCCGTTCTGCAGCGTGCGTACCTTTTAGCAGTCGGGAAATATCTGGAACATTGAGAACCGTCCCAAGCGCAGTAGGGATCTCGGGCGAGGCAGCACTCAGCGCAGGCCTTTCCGTAGACGTCACAGCGATGCAGGGGCATCTGGGAAACGCCGATGGTGGAGCCCAGGTAGAGCTGTTGCTGTGGAAATGGAAATAAAGATAACGAGGTTTTAATTCACTGAACATGAATTTATAATCAGACTGAGCTGAAGATATTAATCAGAAAAAGACAAGAAGAGAGAACCGTAGAGGTGGAGTGTGGATGTGGAGGTGGTTACCTGTTTGGTGGAGAGCTCCATCGCCGTGATAGCTGTTGGTTCCTGTAGGAACACAAACATAATTTAATAAGAACCATTTAAAGTCTGACGTCTCATTAAGTATTGTACTGTATTCAGAATAAATAAGACCTCATTGGTTCCCAATGTCCCCAATGTCCCAATACCATCTCCCAAAACATGTTTACAATGTTAATTCTATATTTTAATTAATGTATTATAATATAATCCATCCATCCATCCATTATCTTCTGCTTTATCCTTTACTAGGATCGCGGGGGGGGAGGTTCCCATGCCCATCTGGGGAGAACGTTTCGGGCGCTGGGCAGATACATCCAGGACAGGGCGCTGGACACACACTCACTCACACAGACACACTCTATATGGGGCAATTTGGAGAATTGAATTGACCTTGATCCATGTTTTTGGACTGTGGGAGGAAACCAGAGAACCCGGAGGAAACCCATGCGCACACTGGGAGGACATGCAAACTACACCCAGATTGGGATTCGAACCGGGAATCCCATGCTGCTGTATTATAATATAATAGTATAGTTTTTATTTTAATTAATATAGAAAGTGGCGGCACGGTGGCTTAGTGGTTTAGCATGTTCTCCTCTCAGCACTAGGGATTCCCGGTTCGAATCCCCATCTGGGTGGAGGTTCCATGTTCTCCCCGTGTCTGCGTGGGTTTCCTCCGGGTTCTCTGGTTTCCTCCCACAGTCCAAAAATATGGATCAAGTCAATTGAATTCTCCAAATTGCCCCATATAGAGTGTGTCTGTGTGAGTGAGTGTGTGCCCAGCGATGGATTGGCACCCTGTCCTGGGTGAATCTGCCCAGCGCCCGAGACGTTCTCCCCTGGATGGGCATAGGGAACCCCACCGCGACCCTAATAGAGGATAAAGCTGAAGACAATGAATGAATGAATAATATAGAAAGCAGGCATATGATATTTATTAATGTCTTTAATTAGAGGATGTATATGATGGAACCATTTAGTAAAGTGATTAAAGGTTAAGATTAGGATTAATACCCTGAAGACGGTCATCTCCTCCAGTAGAACCTCCTCCAGGTCATGCCAGGTTCCCCTCGGAATGGACACCACCTTTAGAACGGTGCCGATATCTGACAACACAGAGAACGACTCGTCAGTATTAAATTAACATTTAATTAAAACTAAATCCGATCGAAACGTCTCGTTGACGTGAGGCGTCCGTAAGAACTCACCGGTTCCGATGAACATGACGTCGTACTGACCGTCCTCCGCGTCCACGCGGTCCACCACCATCTGCGTGAACTGGTAGTCCACGTCGGTTTTGACGATGATGGGCCGGCCGCTGATGGGGAGCACGGGGTTGAACATGGCAGGGTGACTCCGGGCAAAAGTGATGACCTCATCGGGAAGGTCTTTGGTCGACTCGAATCCCCCGAACGTTTTGCTTGGACACTTAAAAAATAAAAGACGCAGAGACATTAAATAATATTTTGGATGTTTCTAAGAAAATAAAGGAACGAAGACGGGGCTCGTCCTTACGGTGCCGGGACGTGGATATGGCACTCGGCCCAAAAAGGGCACCCACTGGTAGTTAGGTCCATCTCTGTGAGCGTACGGACCCAGAAAGACCCGCCGGATGTCCGCCATGCTGTACATACACACAGCTGAGCCTTTAAAGATGTTACTGTAGAGAACACACACACACACACACACACACACACACACACACACACACACAGAGAGGACACTTTACTGTTATTAACATGATTTTTAAATCGTATCATTAGGATTTGTTTTATTAGTAATTATTTAGGAACTAATTAAGAAACTAATGAGTACATACAGAGTTTCTGGGGCCTATCCTCGCAATATAGATTTCATTGATATTAAAAATACCTGGATGTTGTGAACACTGCATAGATAAGAGGGTTCTTGGGATCCTTGGAGCTCATCAGAAAGACGTCCTCTGTAAAATAATAATAATAATAATATTAATAATAATAATAATAATAATAGGGCGGCACGGTGGCTTAGTGGTTTAGCACGTTCGCCTCTCAGCGCTAGGGATTCCCGGTTCGAATCCCCATCTGGGTGGAGTTTCCATGTTCTCCCCGTGTCCGCGTGGGTTTCCTCCGGGTTCTCCGGTTTCCTCCCACAGTCCAAAAACATGGATCAAGTCAATTGAATTCTCAAAATTGCCCCATATAGAGTGTGTCTGTTTGTGAGTGTGTGCCCAGCGATGGATTGGCGCCCTGTCCTGGGTGTATCTGCCCAGCGCCCGAGACGTTCTCCCCTGGATGGGCATGGGGAACCCCACCGCGACCCTAATAGAGGATAAAGCGGAAGATAATGAATGAATGAATGAATAATAATAATAACAATAATAATAATAATTAATTCATTCATTATCTCCCGCTTTATCCTCTATTAGGGTCGCGGGGGGGGGGGGGGGGGAGGGTTCCCCATGCCCATCCAGGGGAGAACGTCTCAGGCGCTGGGCAGATACACCCAGGACAGGGCACCAATCCATCGCATAATAATAATAATAATAATAATAATAATAATAATAATAATGATAATAATAATAGGTGGCTTAGTGGTTAGCACGTTCGCCTCTCAGAGGGGTGTCCACGTTGGATTCCTCCGGGTTCTCTGGTTCCTTCCCACAGTCCAAAAACATGGATCAAGTCAATTGAACTCTCCAAATTGCCCCATATAGAGTGTGTGTGTGTGAGTGAGTGTGTGTCCAGTGATAGATTGGCGTCCTGTCCTGGGTGTATCTGCCCAGCGCCCGAAACGTTCTCCCCTGGATGGGCATGGGCGAGTGGAAGATAATGGATGGATGGATAATAATAATTATTATTTTTCCGCTTAATTATGTACTACGGTCATGGGGGGTGGGGGGGGGGTTCCCCATGCCCATCCAGGGGAGAACGTTTCGGGTGCTGGGCAGATACACCCAGGACAGGACGCCGATTTGTCACTGTGCACTCACTCACACAGACACACTCTATATGGGGCAATTTGGAGAATTCAATTGACCTTGATCCATGTTTTTGGACTGTGGGAGGAAACTGGAGAACCCGGAGGAAACCCACGCGGACACGGGGAGGACATGGAAACTCCACCCAGATGGGGATTCGAACCGGGAATCCCTAGTGCTGAGAGGAGAACATGCCAACCACTAAGCCACCGTGCCGCCCTCGCCCCAATAATAATAATAATGATAATAATGATGATATTAAGATTAATGATATTAAAAATGAATAATTAAGACTCTGGTTGACGGAACGTACGTAGTTCATCAAAGTGCGTGTCGATGCCGTTGAGACCCGGAACCGAGCAGATCAGACGAGCTTTCAGGAACGTGGTCCACTTGTTCACCAAACTCCGGTGTCCTCCGAAATCATTCTGTTAAGAACACAGGAGTTACTGAACCCCGTCCCGTCAGCGGAACCCTGCCGCGTTCCGGAGCAGGTTCTAACATGTGGCTTCGGTCTGGGGTCCAGGGTTTGGTCTTTGGTGGAGTTCAGGAAGTCATGAAAAGCTCGTTCTCCCAAATCTGTTCTATAAATGTTCTCTCCCACGGCAGCTTCAAACCGATCCGGTCGTTAAAGCTTCAAACCCGAGCCGCCCGCCACACGCAGTGCAGAACCCTCATTACTTTAATTCTAGAGCATTTTAAAAACTCAGCTCCGTTTAAAACACAGGGTTGACATGGAGCTCACGGCCTGTTTCAACTGCGTTACCGTTCCAACGCAATGGAAACCTAACACCAATGAGGCTCCAGAACCCCGGAACCCAGAACCCAGAACCCAGAACCCCAGAACTCAAGAATCCCAAAACCCCAGAACCCAGAACCCCAAAACCCCAGAACCCCAGAGCCCGTAACCCAGAACCCCAGAACCCCGGAACCCAGAACCCCAGAACCCGGAACCCAGAACCCCAGAACCCCGGAACCCAGAACCCCAGAACCCCAGAACCCAGAACCCCAAAACCCAGAACCCAGAACCCAGAACCTCAGAACCCCAGAACCCCAGGACCCAGAACCCCAGAACACAGAACCCAGAACCTCAGAACCCCAGGACCCAGAACCCCAGAACCCAGAACCCCAGAACCCAGAACCCAGTTACGTTCTGTTATGTTCTGTTATGTTCTGTTATGTTCTGTAATGTTCTGTCACAAAGGTCTCTTTGGTAGAACTTTATAGCTGTATCGGGTTCTGTTATGTTCTGTTACGTTCTGTTATGATCTGTTATGTTCTCTTATGTTCTGTTACATTCTGTTATGATCTGTTATGTTCTCTTATGTTCTGTTACGTTCTCTTATGTTTTGTTACGTTCTCTTATGTTCTTATGTTATGTTCTGTCACAAAGTTCTCTTTGTTAGAACGCTGTAGCTGTATCGGGTTCTCTTTAGGTTCTCGGTGGGCGGCGAGGCCGAGACTCTGGAGGAACGCTGGACGGAACCCGACTGTTTACAGATGTGTGTATGGTCACACGGTCGGTCCGGTCCACGTCTTACTTTGCACAGCTGGCCGATTCGAGCGTGCGTGGCTTTGCCCGTCTGCTCGCCGTCGATGGCGTTCTCTCTGAAGAACAGGTAGATCTTATCGTCCTCTGGATTATCACTTTCTGGTATGAGATGGACACTGACGAATCTGGGTTCTACACACACACACACACACACATTTGAGTTGTTTGGCATGGCTGGATGTTAGTGTGCGGTGTGCGGTGTGCGGGGTTCTCACCGTTGAGCCATCGGGAGTCGTGCTGCTCCGTCCGTATGGGGTGGTGCTTCCCTAACGTTCGGAAAATCGCAAAGTCACGGCCCATGAAGTCAGCCGCGGTCCCAGAATACAGTTCACCGTCTGTGATCACAAGCATCACAAAATTAATAAAATTAAATATAAAGATACAAACATCCGGCTGATCACATGGCATTTCTACTAACTGCCCCAGGAACCAAATCTCCACCAGACTTGAGGGTTGGCACTCTACAGAGAGGCTTCATTGATTCATAGAGGAGTTCTTTAAGACATAAACTCTTTAGAATCAGAATCAGCTTTATTTTGCCAAGTATGATACACACACAGGGGTTCCGGAATGATGGAGCCTCTCTTTTAAAATTAAAATTTACTGTATTTACTAATTATACAGTTCAATTTACAAATAACAAGTTTGCTTTACATATGGGGGGGGGGGGGGGGGGGGGGATGGATGGATGCCCATCCAGGGGAGAACGTTTCAGGTGCGCTGGGCAGATACACCCATATATTATATATATATATATATTATAATAAAAACTTTCCGCTAAATCTAATTAATACTAATGACAGGGCGCCAACCTATCGCTGGGCCACCATCACTTTTCACGCTGGGCACACAGACACACTCTATATGGGGCAATTTGGAGAATTCAATTGACCTTCATCCATGTTTTTGGAATGTGGGAGGAAACCGGAGAACCCGGAGGAAACCCACGCGGACACGGGGAGGACGTGCAAACTCCACCCAGATTGGGATTCGAACCTGGAATCTCTAGCTGAGAGGAGAACATGCTAAACCACTAGGCCACCGTGCCGCCTCTGAAATAAATGATAATAAATAATAATAATAAAGAGAGGAACAGTCTGATCTCTCCATCGTCTCAGAGAAGCCGTTCATCTGTGGGATTAGATTTTTAATCCATCGAAGCAAAAACCTACCGATGAGCAGTGACGCGGTCATCAGCTTCGGATCGTACGGGCTTTTTCCACGCCCGTTCTCAAAGTGGGACGATTCCAGGCGGAAGATGTTGTCCTGAACACACACACACACACACACACACACACACACACACACACATACACACACTCATATTTCACCACTGACTGTACAGTATCCAGTTTTAAATAATCTTAAGGTTGTTATTATTTTATCATCTTGATGCTTAAGATTAATTATTTTTAAGTATTTCACAATCACACTGGAGTTATTTGTTATCAGAGGCATGCGTAGGGGGGATGTGGGGGGTGTGAGGGGGGGGGTAGGGGGGGTGGGGGGGGTATGTACGGAGCTCATGCAGGCGATGGAGGACTGGTTTTCTAGAGGGGGAGGATTAAAGGGGATTTATTTACCTCTGGCCGTTTGCCCACCTCCACGTACGCGCAGGCGGGGTGGAAGGCTCCGGTTCCACAGGCGTACAGGTGAGTCTGGTTATAAAGCTGCAGGACCTTTATATAGTTTGAACACTCCTTCTAAAAAATAGAGAGAGAGAGAGAGAGAGAGAGAGAGAGGTTTAATGCTGTTGCTTTACTCCATTAAGCTCCTGGGTTTAATTACCAGCTCGTGTGCAGCATTTTGTATGTTCTCCACATGTCTGTGTGTTTTCTTCAGCAGTCCAAAAACATGTAAGTGGGTTAAATTACAGATTTAAAAAATGTCAACAACCTGTCTTTATTTCTTTCCTGCGTTTTATATGTATGTGCTGGGATAGGCCCCCAACAAGTCCAGTTAGTATTAGTATAAGCCCTGTAGACAGGACAGGTGTAGACAGGACAGGTGTAGACAGGACAGGTGTGGTTCATCCATCTTTAATGGATATAAAGACCTGCGTCCGTCTGTTTCCAGCAGCCTCGTCTTTTTTATTAAAAGCTTCTCGATTTGGACAGAAGGTAAATAAAGTGCAACCTCGTACAGCCGGGACTTCTGAGTTCTGCTTAAACGTTGACGAACCCCAAAGTGTGAACAAGACATGTCAACCACACACGAGAGACGAGGGGAACGGGGCAGTTAGGGGGGGCAAAGGTCACCAAAGCAGATTGGTCTGAGGTCGATAGGTCAGCGGGAGGGCGCTCACGAGCTATTTTCAGCTTAAGTAATTAAGAGTAATTCATTCATTACGGAGACGAACGTTAAAAAAATCAAGAACCAAAGAAAGAATCATCAATAACACCAACTGAGGCCTCGCTGTCAACAGCATCAGCAGAGCACCGCTGCAAGGTGTGTGTGTGTGTGTGTGTGTGTGTTTTATTCATTCATTCATTCATTCATTATCTCCCGCTTTATCCTCTATTAGGGTCGCGGTGGGGTTCCCCATGCCCATCCAGGGGAGAACGCCTCGGGCGCTGGGCAGATACACCCAGGACAGGGCGCCAGTCCATCGCTGGGCACACACCCACACACTCCAACACACTCTATATGGGGCAATTTAGAGAACTCAATTAACTTGATCCATGTTTTTGGACTGTGGGAGGAAACCGGAGAACCCGGAGGAAACCCACGCGGACACGGGGAGAACATGGAAACTCCATCCAGATGGGGATTCGAACCGGGAATCCCTAGCGCTGAGAGGCGAACGTGCCAACCACTAAGCCACCATGCCACCCTTATTATTATTATTATTATTATTATTATTATTATTATTATTATGAGGCAGCACAGTGGCTTAATGGTTTTGGGTGGAGTTTGCATGTCCTTCCCGTGTCTGCGTGGGTTTCCTCCGGGTTCTCCGGTTTCCTCCCACAGTCCACAAACATGGATCAAGGTTAATTGTGTTCTTCAAATTTCCCCATATAGAGTGTGTCTGTGTGAGTGAGTGAGTTTCCAGTGATGGATTGTATGGATGTATCTGCCCAGCGCCCCAAACGTTCTCCCCTGGATGGGCATGAGGAACCCCCCCACGACCCTAATAGAGGATAAAGAGAAAGATAATGGATGGATTATCACTGCAACAAAACTACAGCAACATGACCCATGACCTAATACTGACACACAATACTGTTTTTGGGCATGAGAATTAGGACAGCTGTCCTTTACACCAGCAGAAGGTTCCCCTCCGCACCTGTAACAGCGTCCTCTCTTCTGAAATGTCTCTGTACGTCTGTGTGAGGTCAGAAACCGATGTTGGACGGCAGCACCTGGCTTACAATCTCTGTTCTAGTTTCTCCCCAAGGTCTTTGATAGAATAAGGGGGGGGGGGGGGGCGCGGCTTCAGCCGGGCAGCTGTTCCTCAGCTCTTCACCACCGTAAACTTGACATTGTTCCACTTGAAGCGCAACAAGCTTCAGTAAGCCTCTCCACTCAGATGCTGTGTGTGTGTGTGTGTGTGTGTGTGTGTGTGTGTGTGTGTGTGTGTGTGTGTGTGTGTGTGTTGTACTGAATTCCCTCCAATCAGAGCCGGCGTGTTTACATCAGAACCTCACACAAAGCCTTTCACCGCTATTCACCTCGGAGCTTTTGGAAGTCAACCGAGCCTGCAGTTTCTTTTTTGGACCTGATCAAGTGGGGGGGGGGGGGGCAATGGCTGTGCCGTCTATTGATGTTTAGACCCTCAGGCAGCATCTCGACTGAAATGTGTGAGCTGCTGTGATACGTTCACGTTGAAGACCTGCACGCTTCAACGTCCGAGAAGAATGACCAATCACGTTCGTTTGTCTTTGTAATGAAGCGGAATGGGGTGAGCCACCTGAACGTTCCATGATTGCTGTTTTAGGACTTCTGTCATCTCTCTGATGTGTCTGTAAAAGTCTATAAACCTTTGATTTCAAACCCTTCAAACACCATGAGATGAATTAGAACAGCGACTGGGGCTCATCAGTCAGACCTGTGTATATAATATGTATTATTGTATATTATATTATTGTATAGTGTATGCAACATGTTTCTGTTGTAGAGAAAAATTAAATATGATATATTATAATTATACTTATATATTATAATATATTATATATATGTTTTATATTAGGCATTATAATATTATTATTATTATTTTATACACTTTACAAACTTATTGAATGTTTCTATGGATTCGTGTTCTGTCGTCTGTTCGTTAAGAGGAACCACTCAGAATTTCATTGTATCATAGTACAATGACAATAAAGCTCTCTAATCTAATCTAATCTCTAAATTAATTGGATTAAATTAATTAAATTAGAGATAACGATCAGGTTTGATAATTCCACAGAGTAACTGCTGACGTGTGGTGTTCTCATTTGTAAGTCGCTTTGGATAAAAGCTAAACTAAATGTAATATAAATTGTATAGTGTGCACTGTAACTCACCGACACATCTTTCCCAGCCCATTTACACTCGTCCCGATGTGAGGAAGAAGGAGGCCATGGTATCTGTCATGAGGAGAAATATAGATCTGAATTATTAAATCCCACATAATGCAGAAAACGTCGGTAGGTGGTTCCTGAACTATAGATTCCGTGTAAACACTAAATCTCAGACTGCTTTAAAAAAAAAAAACCCGATCTGTAGACATAAAGAATGAAGTCCTTATGAATGAACAGAGGGGTTCTGACAGGTTATCATCTTAAACAGCGCCATCATGAGCGCAACATATTTAAAACGTGTATTTAAATGCTTTATGAAAATGCAAACTTGAGGGATGCTGCGGATGCACGCAGCGTCCTGATGAATCAGTGCAATCTCTCTCTGAAGGATTTTCTTCACTGAAGGAATTTGCAAATTGAGCCCTCAATCTGGATGAAACCTCGGGTTTTCGGGGGAAACGTTTGTGGTTGTGTTTTGTACTTCGTCAGCTTTCACTGGAACGAGTTTGAATCCCACAGAGCCTCAACGCAGGCCGGAAAGTTGGACAGAAACGACAGGACTGTGGGACGTTCCGTCTCAGACAGATTACAGATTAGGACTTTATGAGCTCCTTAACAAATTGTTCTGAATAGTAGAAACCCATATGAATGACAGGAGAACATGCCAATTCCACACTGAAAGGCCAGGAATTGAGCACAGGAACTTCTCACTATTTAAATAGAACATCGAACGCTGCACATGATTTTAACAATAAAATTAATTAATTCATTCATTATCTTCTGCTTTATCCTCTATTAGGGTCGCGGGGGGGTTCCCCATGCCCATCCAGGGGAGAACCTTTCGGGCGCTGGGCAGATACACCCAGGACAGGGCGCCAATCCATCGCTGGGCACACACTTACCCTCACTGCAACACCTTCACGCATCACACACAGACACACTCTATATGGGGCAATTTGGAGAACTCAGTTGACTTGATCCATGTTTTTTTGGTAAGAACTCAGTTTTTTTGAAAATCCATTTTTTTTTTGGACTGTGGGAGGAAACCAGAGAACCCAGAAGAAACCCACACAGACACGGGGAGAACATGGAAACTCCACCCAGATGGGGATTCGAACCGGGAATCCCTAGTGCTGAGAGGAGAACATGCTAACCACCAAGCCACCGTGCTGCCTTCATTTATTAATTATTATTATTATTTATTATTTGCTGTAACAGGTTTTGTTTTATATATTTTTTTTTAATGGATTTTATTCTGGATTTGATTCGGTTCATGATCGTGAATCTGTGCTCGTGTTCTTGCAGTGCGTGGTCGTCACGGCGACACTTAGTTGTGTTTATCGTTCATTATTTATCCAGGTGAGATGAAGATGCCTCTCGGCTCAGACAGCGCTGAGGTCCGCTTGACGCCCCGAGGCTGAAATATTCATTCCCGCTCTCGGCTGAGTTGGGCGTGTCACTTTGTGTTTGTGTTCGTAATTCCCGCTGCCTCCCAACAACTAATTATACCATGATTAATTACCCAATGTGGTTAAAACTGCATTCTCTGCTGTGGATGTGAGATTTATCAACAGCAACGTGAGGCATTAAGGCCCTATAGTTCTGTTGGTGGAAACGTCTGGTCCTTCAGATGTTCCACCAGATCTTTTATTGTATTAGACCTTCAGGAGGCCCAGCGATGGATTGGCGTCCTGTCCTGGGTGTATCTGCCCAGCACCCGAAACGTTCTCCCCTGGATGGGCATGGGGAACCCCCCCGCGACCCTAATATATAGGATAAAGCGGAAGATAATGGATGGATGGATGGATGGATGGATGGACCTTCAGGAGAAGTGTGACCTTACCAGCTGCTGGTCCATGTTGATGTCGATCAGATTGAAGGACAGGAGATGGTCTTTGGCCCCCACGTACAGACGCCCCTTCTCCTCATCCAGTAGAAATGTGTGGTAGGCGGAGCTGTTGGTCAGTCCGTTGGACGTCAGCAAGTTGTTGGACTCCAGCATTTCTGTGGAGAAGAAAACAAAACCAAGGCTTGAGATTTGTGGAGCCATTAAAAGGTGCTGAGAGAACGGCTAAACCCAACCCTGCTCATCTCATCCCGGTCTTTAGATGGTATCGTCACGTCCATTAGGTTAGAAGGACTTCGGTTTGAAACGTGCGTAGTTTTTCTGACCTCAGCCATCCAGCCTTGATTAAACAGGCCAGCGGGGACATGTCGGATCAGGACCTGGCTCCTTTACAGCACATTTCTTCAGGCTAGCCAGTCCTCCATCTGCTGACGAGGGCCAGTGTGACACGTGTATGTGGTTTTGGCAGTAATAAAAGCTGAGATCTCTGGCCGAGCTCCCTCGTTTTTGCCTTCTCTAAAGACGTGTCTCTCTCTCTCTCTCGCAGTCAGAACAATATTGCCGTTTGCATCATTCACGCTCGGCGGAGCGGAGTTAAGCAGAGCCATGTGCGCTCATGAGGGCACGGCCAGGTTAACCTCGAGGCCAGGACCGTGCCAGACGGGATCAGGCCTTAAACGTCCAACTACAAAGTGACGGGACACACGGAACACCTTTAAGATAAAATACAGCCGAGAATAAAGTAACCTCACAAACATAACCTCCCAAAAAAAAAAACACTCCAAATTCCTGAGGAGTGAATGCTGCGCGACGGGATGTCAAGCTCAAGCAGCTTTAATGTGTGAGGTGTCTAAATACTTCCATTTAACGTGGAACTGATTACGTATGTAAAGTGTTCTGACTCATTATACATCCCCCCGAACCCCCCCCCCCCCCAAAGAACGCTTGTACAAGTAATGGATATAAGACTAAACAAAGGGGTGTGACGTGTGCACAACCAATCACGCCTTCATTTACTAATCCTCTCATCACAATAGCAGCTGAGGCCAATTGCTGGGTAAATGGTGTTGTCAATGGTGCATGCTGGGTAAAAAGCAAGCAAACACCCAGGACCGGTTGCCCATCTATATTAATACATTCAGACCTAACTTCATCTTCTTGCACGTTTACTTATAGAAGGAGAACATGCAAATTTCTCTGAGAAACGATCATCCAATAAATGACCGTGCATGCTTATAATCCCCTCCCCAAAAAATTAAACAACCCCTACAAACTGCTCCACCAATCATCCATTTAGCACTCCATCCATCCATCCATTATCTTTCACTTTATCTTCTACTGGGGGGGGGGGGGGGTTCCCCATGCCCATCCAGGGGAAAACGTTTTGGGCGCTGGGCAGATACACTAAGGACAGGACGCCAATCTATCACTGGACACACACTCACTCACACAGACTCACTCTATATGGGATTGCAATTTGGAGAACTCAATTGACCTTGATCCATGTTTTTGGACTGTGGGAGGAAACCGGAGAACCCGGAGGAAACCCATGTGGACACGGGGAGGACATGGAAGAACGGGAGAACAACCCAGATTGGGATTCCAACCGGGAATTGCTAGCACTGAGAGGAGAACCTGCTAAATCACTAAGCCACTGTGCCGCCCCCACCTAGAACTCCAATGAAAATGCCGATGAAGCTTAAAGAACCCGAACCTTCAGTATGAGATCACAACCATCACCGTTGATCTGCACCGTCGCTACATGGTTTTCTTTTCGGTTTATTGCTCACACGCCTCAGCACTCTCACCCCGCTGCCCAGCATGCCCTCCAATAAGCCAAAACTAACTGTTCCGTTAATGGGCTCCGAGACGATGGCTTTATATTTGGGGATTTGGCGTTACGCAGTTTTATAAATGTTTAAACGGTTTCTATTTAAGGATCTGTAAACAGCACCGAGACATGTGCAAACTTTTAAATCATGAAAATGTCACATGAGTCTTAGAGTCAAACTCGTAAAATGCTCTGGGTAGAGAGAGAGAGAGAGAGAGAGAGAGCGAGAGAGAGAGAGAGCGAGAGAGAGAGAGAAAGAGAGAGAGAGAGAAAAGAGAGAGAGAGAGAGAGAGAGAGCAAGAGAGAGAGTGAGAGAGAGAGAGCGAGAGAGAGAGAGAGCAAGAGAGAGAGACAGAGAGAGAGCAGAGCAGCTGAGAGAGAGAGTGAGAGAGAGAGTGAGAGAGAGAGAGAGAGAGAGAGAGAGAGAGAGAGAGAGAGAGCGAGAGAGAGAGAGCAAGAGAGAGAGAGAGAGAGAGAGAGCAAGAGAGAGAGTGAGAGAGCAGCCGACGTAGTGAGAACGTTCTAATTACAGACTCTGATCTGAAGGGAAATGAGAATTTTCTTTCGGGGCCAAACAAGAATAAAAACACTTAGAACTGAACCCCGGCGCAACGTTAGTGAAGTGAGAGACATTTTGGACACCTCAGCCTGTTATTACCGCCTGTGTGTCCACTCTGCGTGGCTCTTTAAAGCCTGCTGTTAACATACCGCGGCTCTCGGCCAATCACATCACCCTCTGCCATCACACGTTTACACTTTAAATTCATCCACCAGGGCGGCGCTGTGAGTGCACCGTATGTAAACATATTAATAATGAAGATTCATTTGATCTACACATCCTGAACAGGGAGACAGAATGAACGGATGCTGTTTCACCTTTAAACCTCCAGCAGGCTGAACTTGGACAGCCGCCACCACAGAGGACCACAGAGGACCACAGAGTGAGACAATGCGTATTAATACGTATTAATGCGTCATAATTAATAAATGTAATTAATAATAATTAATAGTCATAATTATTTATGAGAAGCTTAATAAATACCTGGGCAGCACGGTGGCTTAGTGGTTTAGCACGTTCTTCTCTCAGCACTAGGGATTCCTGGTTCGAATCCCCATCTGGGTGGAGTTTCCATGTTCTCCCCGTGTCTGCGTGGGTTTCCTCCGGGTTCTCCGGTTTCCTCCCACAGTCCAAAAACATGCATCAAGTCAATTGAGTTCTCCAAATTGCCCCATGTAGAGTGTGTCTGTGTGAGTGAGTGTGTGCCCAGTGATAGATTGGTGTCCTGTCCTTGATCCATGTTTTTGGAGGAAACCGAAGAACCCGGAGGAAACCCACACGGACACGGGGAGGACATGGAAACTCCACCCGGATTGGCATTCGAACCGGGAATCTCCAGCACTGAGAGGAGTGCCACGCCCGCCTAGAACTCTGAAAATGAAAATGCCCATGAAGCACGTGGAACCCGAGAGCAGAGAGATGTCTGCAGCGCTCATTCTGTTTGTAACGTAATTAAAGAAAAGACAAAAGACGTGTTGTCTTAAACGAAAAGCCGAACAACGCTCCTCTGTTTAGGAACATCGGGGGGGAAAGGCTGACGAAGCGGGAACAGGCCTGTACAGGTGGAATCGACCGTGTTCTCTCCAAACATATCTGTCAGGATGATGAATGCACAGGCGTCGCCAGGAAAGACAGTTTGGGTGGCATTTACGTTACAGACGTGCGAATCACAGCGTCAGATTCAACATACATTCTCTGTAACGCTGGTGTGAAGGTTATGTGTATAATATATGGTTTACAATAATGTGTGCGGAATTTGCATGTTCTCCCCATAGCTGTCATGGCCCTTTTTCTTAAACAGGTTGCCATGTTGGATGAGTGGGAGGTGGGGTTGGGATTCCTTACTAACACACTGCTGTGCTATTCACAACAGAGACACATAAATCCTCTCTGAAGGGTTCCTGCCACCGGGATGGTAAAAGATAGCCGTCCTATGTGCGTGTACACGAACGCTGAATGATAAAAGTGTCATCGCCTAATTACACAAAGCTTCATTATCATTACATCACAAAATAAAAGGAGCAAAGCACACATTCGTTATGTAGATGAAGGACTGTAATTATAAACAGCTTTAAGAGTTTGCAGAGTCGTGCTATTTTAAAGACACATACTGTACTATAATATAAATTAACAAATGTAAAATATTTGTTTAAATGAAACATTTGCAACAAAATAAAGCAAATAAATTTAACTAAACACACCAATCAGGTGTGGTGGTCCTCATAAAACAGAGCCATCTAACAGAGAGCTTTAAAACTCACTACAAGAAAGTACAAAGATCCATCCATCCCTTATGTTCCACTTAATCCTCTACTAGGGTCACGGGGGGTTCCCCATGCAAGAACGTTTTGGGTTCTGGGCAGATACACCCAGGACAGGGCGTCAAGCTATCACTGAGCATTCTGTTTACCTTGGAATCCGGAGAACCCGGAGGAAACCCACACAGACATGGGGAGAACATGGAAACTCCAACCAGATTGGGATTCGAACCTGGAATTTACACTTAATCCACCGTGCCGCCCAAGTACAGACGTGATTTACATATTAAATCTGATCTAAATGATGTCTAAAGTTAATAAAACATAAAACGAAGTCCGATTCCTAACCCGACGTCCCTCCAGTTCACGCTCAGATTTTAAACTGTAATGTGAATCTATTTTAAAATGTTTTCTCGGACACGCCCCTCATCGTTGGTCTCATTTACACAGGTTTGTAAACATGAATTATTTTTATGAGTAAATTTAGAAGCGTGATCTTTCTTGTGGGAAACTCTATGATACGGCTTCGTCCCTCCTCTCTCATCCGTCTCAGCCCTAATTACTGCACATTACAGGTTTGTCTTCAACTTTACAACCTTCTGAGCGCCACAGCCTGCGGGGATTCATGTTTACAGTGTGAGCGCAGAGCGACTCTGCCGTGGGATACTGCGAGAGCAACGCGTGATGCCCTTCAGTCCTTATGAATGAATGAATTCCTACATAAACATGGCTTAGTGACATGAATTGGGAGGGTGAGTCACTAAGTTTTGTGAAGTCAGACCCTGATACGGGATGAGGAGCTCAGGATTCCATGTTCGGTTCTAGTTCTGTGGTTGAGGGACCGGCCTCTGCGTGGAAGTTAGACGCCAAAGTCACCCAGCCATGCAAAGGGCCTTCCCCAAACTGTTACCACAAAGAATACATAGCAAGGTGTCTTGTGTGAATAAAAACAGTTTGTTTTGTTTTTCTTGGGTGGTTGTCCTCATGAACGCTACACATACATAGCTTCTACCCAACCGCTGTTCGGGCACTAAATGTGCATAAAAACTTAAAAACTTTTTTTTATGTAAATTTTTTTTTATTGTAAAACTTTCACATTTATATATGTATTTATAACAATTCACTCAGTTCTGTACATTTGTCAACGTGCAATATATAAAAACATTCACTCAGCTGTACAGTCTTATACACGCTTGTAAATAATTTTTATTTCTTCAAAATTTTTGTTAATTATAGTGCTATTTTTTAAAATCTTTGTTTATGTAAATTTTAGTGTATGACACCGAAAGTATGGCACCTTCATTCCGTTATACCTGGTATAATGACAATAAAGATATTTTGATTCTGATTTGGCGGCACGGTGACTTAGTGGTTGGCGCGTTCACCTCTCAGCACTCGGTTTGAATCCCCATCTGGGTGGAGTTTCCATGTTCTCCCCGTGTC
This sequence comes from Corydoras sp. C115, assembly GCA_019802505.1. Taxonomy (NCBI): domain Eukaryota; kingdom Metazoa; phylum Chordata; class Actinopteri; order Siluriformes; family Callichthyidae; genus Corydoras; species Corydoras sp. C115. The sequence continues at coordinate 72,725 of JAFMOC010000226.1, read as the reverse complement.
CACGTGGGTTTCCTCCGGGTTCTCCGGTTTCCTCCCACAGTCCAAAAACATGGATCAAGTCAATTGAGTTCTTCAAATTGCCCCATATAGAGTGTGTGTGTGTGAGTGAGTGTGTGCCCAGTGATGGATTGGCGCCCTGTCCTGGGTGTATCTGCCCAGCGCCCGAAACGTTCTCCCCTGGATGAGCATGGGGAACCCCACCGCGACACTAATAGAGGATAAAGCGGGAGATAATGAATGAATGAATTTCTGATTCTGATTCATACACACACAAAACCTCACCTTCTGTTCTGTAATGCACTTTAAATCATGTTAATTTTATGTAAATACTTTTATACACTTCACTTCTTAATGTTATTAATGCACTTTATGTAAATCATATATATATCACACTTCTGGTTAGATGCTCCATTTCATTGGCCCTGCACTCTGCACTCTGCACAATGACAATAAAGTTCAATCTAATCTAATCTAAATCTAAAAATGAAGCCATGACATAATACTCCATATAGTTTATATACAGTAGGTTACTTTAAATGAAAACAATTATTAATAATTAATCAGATCTCCTGAATGACTGACAGATGGGTCAGTGCACTACCTTTATTTATTATCGGTGTCTTATTTGTGAGCATGGACGCGCTGTCTTTATCCGAAAGTGTTTTTCTGTCTTCTACAGTAAGAGTCTCCTCTGGTTTAATCCTCATCCAGAATAAATTCAGAATTCTGCTGAAGGAAACTCCTGACCTCCTGACAGAGTTCATTCACACTCGTATCAAGTAGCTCTTATATGGGGGATCTAAAGAGAAGTAGACCTCTACTCTCCTACACACACACACACACACACACACACACACACACACACACACACACTCACCGTCTTACTGCTATTGTTATGGAAAACATCAAAGAGCGAAGGAGAGAGGACAGATGGAGGCAGAGGAGTAGTCCCATCTGAGAGAGATAAAAATAAACTCTTCTACCCTACATACATCCTGCCCTCCCTGATTTGCACGGCCGTGTGTGTAGGTGTGTGTGTGTGTGTGAGCGTGTGTGTGTGTGTGTGTGTGTGTGTGTGTGTGTGTGTGTGTGTAAAAAGTACATCCTCATTGCTTCTTTACTGCAGCCTTAATGAGAAGTCAGCATAAGCTGTGGTTCTGTTCGCTCACTGCATCCCTCACATTCACCTAAACCGCACCAACTACATCACTACGACCCTGATGATGTCACAGCGGCTCAGTCCAATATCATCACCACCTCTGTGCAATAAAAGGGATTTTTTTAGAAGCTATGAGTGATCGTACTGACAAATCAACAGACACAAATCAATGCATTAAAAATAAATAAATTCACTTTCAAGATTCAAGAAAATTGTGGCACATGAGATAAGAACGAAATTATGGGTTACCCGATTACCCTGTTATTTTAAAGTTATCATTTAAATTTAAATTTTAAAGAAGAAAATAAGATGAATATCTTTGAATATATACTATGAATATATATTCATATAACTATGAATATATATATATATATATATATATATATATATATATATATATATATATATATATATATATATATATATATATATTCATAGTCCTCTAACAATTAAAATTAAATTAAAATCCTGAAATGAAAAAAAAAAAATTGCAGGAATTATTTCTATCGAATTGAGGTTGTGTGGATGTTGAAGCCTATCCCAGCACTCACGGGACAACGCTAAGCCCCAGACACATTGCTGACAGAGCACTTGATTATATATTGTACGTAGTGCAGATTTAAGGCCGTAATTCCCTGTTTGTTTTACCCGCGTTACGTTTTATTGAAGTGTCTCACGGCGTGTTTGTTGAACTTTCAGATACATGAGCTCATACACGGTTTTGATAGCAGGCTGCTTAACGACCTCCATGAATCAAACCTGTAATTTGGTGGGATTTGAGGTGCTTGTTGTTTCAGCTGGATGAATGCACGTTGGCACCTGAACTGAAGCAAAAGTGATGGGAAAGGTCGAGTGTTTCTGCAGCAGTACCTGAGCTGAAGCAAAGTTTTAAAAAGTCTTTCAAATTCAGCTACTGATTCATGTTTCGAATGTAAAAGAGAATTAATAATAATAATAATAATAATAATAATAATAATAATAATAATAATAATGGGGCGGCACGGTGGCTTAGTGGTTGCTCTCATTAAGTCACCGAATCCCTAGCTCTCAGCGCTAGGAATTCCCAGTTCGAATCTCCATCTGGGTGGAGTTTCCATGTCCTCCCCGTGTCCGTTTGGGTATCCTCCGGGTTCTCCGGTTTCCTCCCACAGTCCAAACATGGATCAAGTTAATTGAGTTCTCCAAATTGCCCCATGTAGAGTGTGTCTGTGTGAGTGAGTGTGTTCAGTGATAGATTGCCCCCTGTCCTGGGTGTATCTGCCCAGCGCCCGAAACGTTCTCCCCTGGATGGGCATGGAGAACCCCCCCCCCCGCGACCTTAATATAGGATAAAGCGGAAGATAATGGATGAATGAATGAATAATAATAATGCATTTTATTTATAAATGGCGCCTTTCATCAACAGTCCTCACATGCAGCACCTTCACCATCCAGGTCCACTGACAGTGATGTCACAGACCAGCCCGTCGCTGTGTTGATACAGTGATGCTACACTGGATGATTTATGCCTCTCTCTCTCTCTCTCTCTCTCTCTCTCTCTCTCTCTCTCTGAAATTTAGATAACTTTAATATCAAACAACAGACTGTTGCTAAAGCACCGTATAAATTTACAGAACAACATAATAAGTCTATTATGTAAAACCAAACACCCATAAACTTTCCATTCTCTCCCTCATGAGGCTGCTCCGGTCGGCGCTTCCTCAGGGGCAGCATTCTTCCAACACTGATGACCCCTGAGGGCAGGTTCTCTACTGTGCTTATGGAAATACAGCCTGCGGAACCTTCCATATACAGTTGGGATGAACATGTGTGTGGAACTTTGGGAATTCCAGATGTGTGTGAGCTTCACTAAATCTTATACTGATAATACTGTAAACAGTTCTAAAAATAATTTTTCACTGCCTCTTCAGTGACCGGTTTTACGGATTATTTTTTACATTTTTTTTAATAAAGTTAACTCTCTTTATCTTCTGTATTTCAATAAATGGATGTGGGTTTTTTTAATAGATCTGTTATTGTTATGATTATGAATGTAATTATTTTTGATTATTTATTTATTTATTATTAAATCGTTTGAAATCATTTAAAATTATTTCATCTGTCTGATGTTTCTAAAACTTCATAGATAATTAATCTCTGTATTTATAATAAATAAAATTAATAAGAAATCTTAGAAAGATAAAACTGTTCATCAGATGCACAGTTGTGCAGAATGGAGACAGAAATAAGCAAACAGCCTGTAGGTGTCAGTATTTGTTGAAATTACTGAGTGAAATGGTCTCAGTTCCTACAGACAGGGAGCTGTTACTGTTTGCTGCAGCAATTCCACAATAAACAGTTTAATTTAGTGAAATTAGAACCTGAACTGCACTAATTTATTCATCCAGGTTGTTTTATTTCCGAATCTCTCAGCTCTTATTATCTCTCAGGACCTCATTATCATCTCAGTGACACCGATACAAACCTCACTATACAGTCGATTAACAATCACACAATTATGTTTCACATTATCAGAGACAGTGACATCACTCTGACATCCACTTTATATTAAAAAGTTCCCCATCGATTTGAGACAGTGACAGTATTTATATGGAAAAAAAACCCCACCAAATACCAAATTCTATGGGATAGTGGATAATTAAAATGCTGGAGGCCCAACCTGTCAGTCATCCACACTGCAGAACCGCAGAAATATGAAGAACAGAATGTGTAAGTCGTGGTGTTCCACATAATAAGACAGAATTATGCATGCAAATACAACCAGAGTGCAGTTAAAACATTCCCATCTGTCCTCAGTGCTATTCATTCATCCCACACACACACACACACACACACACACACACACACACACACACACACACACACGTACCTGTTCCATAATAAAGCAGCTTTCACACACAGATTCACGAATCAGTGGATGTTGGACATCTGTCTGCACGCTATTTAAATTCAGTTCTTGATTTTCGTTCCTGCATCATGAGCATTAAAAGCTTTTTTATGATCAGATTCAGAGTTTAGATTTTTTTTTTTGTCCTTGTTTTGTTAAGTGGGGGGGACGTGAAGGGCCAGGAACAATGGTACACCTCCTCTCTATGGCTTTACATGTTGTACACAGTGAAAAACTAACAGTGGACTCATTTAAACGTTCTGGATCAAATCAACTGGATCTGATTTACGTTTTCTTTTTAATCGTTTGTGAATTTCTTTAATAATATTTTTAAATAATTTATTTAACGTCAGTTTTATATTTAAGAACAGCAAATTTGTAATTCTTAATCTTTTAATGATTGTATATCCAACCTGAAACCATGAGCTGTTATCTCGAAAAGTAGAAAAGTAAAAAAAAAACAGATCCAGATCTTTTAACCAGCAACAGAGCTGATGATTATCTTATAACATCATCTATTCAGCTGTAATATTTCCCAAATTGAATTTATAAAAAATAATAATAAACCTATTATAAATAAAAATAACATCTTTATTAAAAACAAAAAATCTGATCACAGTGATGTTTAACATCATAAATAAACGACTGAATGTAGAAATAAGTCTTTAATAAGTTTACTGTATTGAAGGTACCTTTTATTGTTACACTGCTTTTCTTAGGGGCGGAACCTTTTACGGTACTTTTATTTACGGTTGGAGAACAAAGATGGACATTTATGGTTCCCAAAAAGTAAACAGTTGCTTTAAGGTTTAATAATTGACCCTAAATGCTACACTAGTGTAAAGAGAAACGTGGGGGACAAATTTACTTATCGTTGACTTTGTGTAATAAAAAGAAAACTATAAACTCAAAACCTAAGAAACACAAATCAAACTCAATAAAAACAAAAACTCATCATCCAGCGCAACGAAAACCGATCACACATCAGTTTCTGTACTGATCATAAAGAAATTAATCAATCTATCAACCAATCTATCAATAAGAATAAAATATATATATATATATATATATATAAATAAACAAGTAATTAATAAAATTACGATGCTTACATAACTTCATTAAAAAAAATCTAAGTGGTTTTATTTATATATATATATATACACACAATTTAAAAGGCAGTAGCTACCTACAATTAATTTTCAATTGCAAACTATGATCAAAAAACAGCAACCTAATCAATTTATCTTTGGCACTGAAACCCGATCACACCTTCAACATCATCAATAAAACCCTGAACAGCTGATAAGATCATCAGAATAAAAGCTGATGACATTTTGAAAGGCAACCTCACTGATCACATCAACTGTGACATAATGCACCTGAACATCAAAGCAATCAAAGCGCCATCAGACGTTCTCAAAGATTAATCAACCTGTTAGACCGTCAGAAAGAAAAACCCAGTTTTAATTAAGTCTTTAATTATCTTCTGACTGATTGAACATGTTTAACTAACGTCAGACAGAACGCTGTGTTCTATTATCTGTTCTATAGATTTTAAGCAGCAGCAGCAGGACATGAAGAGTTCTCACCTTTGTAGGACAGTCTCAGTCGGGGGACGTTGTTCTTGACGTGCTGAGCATCGCCTCCACTCTGGGACATCCTGAGCCCGAACAGGATCACAGCCACCCCCCAGATGTAGTCCATGATGAGTCTGAGAACGGAGGGAACCTGGCTACCAGCAGAAGTCCAGATCTTCGGGGCGGCACCTGGAGTGAGGATGGAGCAGGTGTGTGTGGAGGTGTAGAGTCAGAACACGTGGAACCATCACATCTCTCCTGATCGATCAGCCGTCATGGGGAACGAGGAACCTGGGCATCGGGAGAACACCAGCTCTCAGTTGGTTCCTCCTCAATGATAGTGAACGGAGATCAGATCTCGGTCTTCGTCCCTGAATCTAATCTACTTCTTGATCTGAGTGAAGCCCGTCTCCACGTTCCTTCACGTTCCCTTTTTATGAAGAAGTTCTCAAACGACTGAGAGGAAACTCAAGCCTGGTGAAGACCCCCACACACACACATACGCACACACACACACACACGCACACACGTTCTCGCTTCACAGTGCAGTCCACACTAGTCCACAAGAGAAGTGAAGAGAGTGTGGCCAAGTGAGAAGCTCAACCAAGAGAGCGAGAGAGAGAGCGAGCGAGAGAGAGAGCGAGAGCCAGAGGGAGGGAGCAGGGGAGCAGTGGAGGGGAGGTGGAGGAGGAGGAGGCTGGGCTTGGAAAGCACGATCTTGTAGGTAGGGTTCTGTCTTTCTAACTATCGGTCCCGAACCCTGTTTTGTTGAGAACACAATAACCTTTACTTTAAAGTTCCTCATTTAGGTTCCTTTGTGTTGTTTGAATGTTGGTGAGAAACACAGAAAGAGTTCAGGAACCGTAACTCGTCCATGTGCCAGACGATGTGACGTTACTGCGCGGGTTCTCAGCAGGGTTCTCGGAACCCTAACTGTCCTCTGGCGTTAATATCAGCGAACATGCAGTGTGCCAGGAGGCATCAGGGTTTCAGGTTCCACAGCTGATACGCTGCATGAGAACCTTACATCACCGAACACAAGACCGGGAGTCAGGTGGAGTGTAAAGTGCACCACCACGGGACTCCGGAGCAGAGACAACATGTTCTGTAAAGTAAAGAACCAGCCTTCTTTAGAATACCTGACTGCATTCTGCCAACTGTGGAGTTTGGTGAAGGAGGAATGATATACTACTTACTAATATACAACAATATCCATCTTTCCATTATCTTCTGCTTTATCCTTTACTAGGGTCGTGTGTGTGTAAGGGGGGGGGTCCCCATGCCCATGCCCATGCCCATCAAGGGGAGAACGTTTCGGGCGCTGGGCAGATACACCCAGGACAGGACGCCAATCTATCACTGAGCACACACTCACTCACACACACACTCTATATGGGGCAATTTGGAGAATTCCATTGACCTTGATCCATGTTTTTGGACTGTGGGAGGAAACCGGAGAACCCGGAGGAAACCCACGCGGACACGGGGAGGACATGGAAACTCCACCCAGATTGGGATTCGAACCGGGAATCCCTAGCACTGAGAGGAGAACATGCCAACCACTAAGCCATATAATACTAGAATACTAAAAATACTATAAGCTTGATTTTAAAGGGTCATTATGTTAAAATAAAGGGATCAACACATTTTTTATTTTAATTACGGCTCCAATGTGGCACTCTAAAGAGCGTTCTAATGGATTTCATACTTTAATATTTAAACCCTAAACATTCTTTGCTTCTATTCTAAGTTGTTTTCACTTTTATTTCAACTACATTTATTTTTCCTTAACATAACACTGACCATTAAACTAAACGTAAGTTATTTTACACTTATAATTGATATTAACAGATGATTATAGACACTCAGCGCTCAGTGCGTTATTATTTGCGTTTCATTATTCATGTTCCTGGGTTCCGTATCTTCCTCTCACCTTTCAGACACAGATCCTGCAGCTCGGCTCGACTCCACCCGCACAGCGCTTATTTTTAGCCGGCCCGAGTGCGGGAGGTGATGAAAGGAGGGAGAGGTCTGGAGAAGCAACATTTAAATCTCGGCACTATTATTAGAAAAATAAACAGAATACAGAATAAAAACGATCAGAATCTCCGGCTTTACGTCCAGTTCTGCCTCTGCGGCTGATGGAACCAGCGCCCATCGGGTCGGAGACGCAGCGTTTTACCCCAATAATAACCCCCCACTCCACCCAGTCCTCCCCCCCTGACTCTGGAACACGTAAGTCACACGTACTGTATTGTCCCGCACTCGTGGCAGGACGTTATGTCCGTTTCCTCGCTCTTGATGTCCAGATCCTGAGGAGTGAAGTGCGGCGCAGTGAGGCCGACCTCGGGGTCACCGGCGTCCTCCTCACGTTTCTTTTTGGCAGAGCCTCCGCGGCGCAGGAATACTTGAGTAATTGGGTTTTAATGCGTTCTGACATACGGACACGTCTGAGTGTGTGTGTTATTGACAGCATCGATCTCTCAGCGAATCGGATCCAACGGAACGACCGGCAGGACAGACGGCTGTAAACAACATAACGCCGTTACCACCAAACAGCAGAACCCTCGAGACCCGCCCGCCGGGTGTCGGTGTGTGTGTGTGTGTGTGTGTGTGTGTGTGTGTGTGTGTGTGTGTGTGTGTGTGTGTGTGTGAAAAGCCGGTGATGAGTTTCAGTAAACTGAGAGACAGGCTCATGATCATGCTAAAGGATTATCAAGCATCGCTCCGCGTCCTCTTTAATGTCCAAAACAGAGACTTCTGATCCGATCTGACGTCTTCATCCGACACGAGATGGAAATCCGAAAGAGGAACCTTTATGTTGGACTTGGGAGACACTTTGATTGGAATAACCCTCAGTGTGGAGCCTCCCATACCACCCGCACTGAAAATAATAAACAGTAAAAATAGAGCTTCAGTAAAAATACACAGTCAGCGTTAAACAGCCCACAGCTCGCCGGCTCTTCATTTAAAGTCTTAACTGATAAGATCCTTTTATTTGTTGCTTTCATAAAGAAGTTCAATCTCAAATAATCCACAAACATTCTCAAGTTTCCTGCCACAGTCCAAAAAATAAGGATTCAAGGTGAATTGGCTGCTCTACATTGCCCCTATATCGTGCCTTCTGATTCTCATAAACTGAACTTTGTTTTTTAAAGTGTAAAGAGTGAAAAACACGGCAACTGCTGCTATATTTATATTTTATATTTATATTTCTGATGTATACTATATATATAATATTAATAGTTGCTCAGCACTATGGATTCCAGATTCGAATCCCAATCTGGGTGGAGTTTACATGTTCTCCCCGTGTCCGCGTGGGTTTCCTCCGGGTTCTCCGGTCTCCTCCCACAGTCCAAAAAACATGGATCAAGTCAATTGAATTCTCCAAATTGCCCCATATAGAGTGTGTCTGTGTGAGTGTGTGTGTGCCCAGCGATAGTTTGCCCCCCTGTCCTGGGTGTATCTGCCCAGTGGCCGAAACATTCTCCCCTGGATGGGCATGGGGAATTCCCCCCCCCCCCCCCCCCCCCCCCCCCCCCCCCCCCCCCCCCCGCGACCCTAATAGAGGATAAAGCAGAAGATAATGGATGAATGAATGAATATTTTATATTATATATATTCATAGTTGTATATATTACAGATCTATACTGTATTTTTATTAAATTAAAATTTTTAAGTTAAGTTGAAGGAACGGGGTAAACGGGGTCCGTGAGCCTTAATTTCGTTTCTTGTCCCGTGTACCACACGTGATACAAATGATAATAAAAATTTCTTGAATCTTGAATCCCTTAAACATTTTTCCGCCAGAATTCCAAAGCCCTCATGGAAGCGGCGCCGCCATGACATCATCGTCTAGGACAGAAGTCCTCCGTCCACTCAGGCCATGATAAAGTTTGCGATGTGGAAACATGGAACGTGAGATCGGGTTGTGAACTCGAGAGTGATTGGTAGGAATGCATCCGAACGGGATGTGAGCGAGCCGGACAAGTTCTGCCTTCCCAAGATTTTTAAAACCGTGCCCCGGCCCGGTGCGCGTTATCGGAGAAATCAGAGCCGCTGGCTCCGGAACAGGACTCCGTCCAAATAAAGATCATTCCATTTGTTTTCCTCATCAAACCGTTCTGGTGTGGCAGACGAATCAGAGGACCGATGATGTCACTTGGGTCTCTTGCCTCGATACGTTTTCAGACCCTCCCCCAATTTATGAAAGTGAAGTGATCAGCCATGTGAGTGAGGATTATATAACAGGCCGTATCACAAACTGAGGTGTCCTATTCCGTCTTTTATTTCCAACCTCGACTCTGTAACCTTCGGTTACGCAAAAGAACCTCACAAATAAGTCATTGTACGGCGGCGGCGGCCTCATGAGCCGCGGACTCGTCGCTGCCTAACTGGAAATGTCAAAGCAACCACCTTCCACCACGACCTCGTTCCTCTGCGATTATATAAAGCATATCAAAGATGTGCAGTTTCTCCAAGGCATCACGCAGCATGTCCAAGTCTGTTCCCAGAAGCCCTGCTGAGCGATCATATGACCGAACACTGGGAGATTTATCTCCGTATCAGCTGGGCCTGGCCGGCTTCCCCCGCTGTTCTGTACAGGATATGAAAGAGCTAGGAATCACAAATACGGCCGAGAGGAAAACAGAGCAGAGGAAGAGCGAATTGGAACTCCTACCTTTAGAGTTGTCGAAAGGAATTCCCTTCTACAGAAAGCAAACATGGCAGAGGGAAGGTTAACGCATCTGGATTTTAATTATTTAAATCCGTTGTTTTCTAAGTTTCCAATAAATTCCAACGTCCTGGTCGAATACAGACACATGTTTAGGTTTGCGCCTCTTAAGGTTTTCTAAAGTCCAAGTACCACGGGTGGAAATAATCAAGCACCTTGACAATTGCATGCACAACATCCCTGGAGCAATGAGGGTTGAGGGTCTTGCTCATGGACCCACATTGGTAACTTCAGTGGACCTGGGATTTGAACCAGCAACCTTCAGATTGAAAGCCCTAACCACTGAGCTACCGTGCATGCTTACAACTTTGTAGAAACAGTTTGGGGAAGGCCTGTCCCTGTTCTCCAGCATGACTGTAACCACTCATCACAAAGCATGTGCCTTAAAAACACAGTGGGGTCTGACCTCAACCTCGCCGAACTCATCTGGCATGAACCAGAATGGAGATTGCGGACCTCTCATCCTCAATCAGGGTGCGACCTCAAAGATGTTTCCACAGACCCGCCCCAAAATCTTATAGAAAGCCTTTTTGTGGAACGACGTGGAAGAAGAAGAAGAAGAAGAAGTGGAAAAACACTGGTTTAACAATAATAATGATAACAACAAGCTTCAGAGAAGACCAAAAAAAAACAAAAAAGCACCCTCATGTCGCCGTGTTTTTCTCGGCTGCATCCAGATCCAAAATCAAATCAGATGTTTGGCTTCTGTTTTTATAAATCGTAGTGAAAGGGCCTGCAGCCGTTTCAGATGAAACAGTTCTATCTGCTTTTATCAAACGGCAAAACCCGCTTCATTTCAACATCTGTTATCGGTCAGCTCAAAGTCCAGCGCAGGTTTAAAGAGACCGCATGAACCAATTAAACTGCAGAACTGGCACCGAGAAGACACGACATCGGAAACACCGAAAGGCACCTGACCTCGTTCCCATCCTGCAGATGTTCTGGGTTCCGTACACCTGTCTTAACAGGACCGAGGACAACTTATCATTTAAAATATTTGCAGGTGCGTCCCGTTACCTCGGTCTATGTCGTGTTTATATGCAGCTACTATTTCTTTACAGACAAATCTAAGAGTTTGATAGTGAATTATAAAAGTTTAATGCAATGCGAAGTACGTCCACATGGTGCGGTCCAAAAAATCAAACGGTTCAAGAAGTCCCAAATGGACACATTTTTAGTTTCCGATAACTGATTCTGTTCTTAATCTTAGAGCTTATTGTTCTAAGGTCGGCTGCAGAACTCAAAGTAAAGCAGTGAACGAAAGGCAGGTCTTACAACCAAACATAAAAACAGGAACGTGGAGGAACTCCATGAAGAAAGATGAAGCACCAGTCTACGAGGCCTTTTGGCGGGCGGTGCGGCGGTGCAGTGGTTAGCACCTCCACCACACAGAAGACCATCTCGAGTCTGATTCCTGTAAAATTAAAGGTTCTATCTGTGTAAAGCCTGCATGTCCTCCCCGTGCTGGAGTGGGTTTACTCTACTGTTGGTATTCCGATTTTCGATTGGCAGACATGCTGATTGATAAATGATGCTGCGCCCTATAAACTCCCAAATAAACCTAGGACTAGACTAGGGTCGCGGGGGGAGGTTCCCCATGCCCATCCAGGGGAGAACGTCTCGAGCGCTGGGCAGATACACCCAGGACAGGACGCCAAACTATCGTTGGGCACACATTCACTCACAAAAACAACACACAAACACACTCTATATGGGGCAATTTATAGAATTCACCTTGATCCATGTTTATGGACTGTGGGAGGAAACCGGAGAACCCGGAGGAGAACACCAAGCCACCGTGCTGCCCCCCAAATAAACCAAACCACATATTTTTGGTTATATCTGTCGAGTCAGTTGCATCCGCCTCACTGTAACCTCCCTGCGTTTTAAGAACCATGTAGTTTCCCAGAGCGACGGCGTCAATAATTCAGCCGGCTTTTGTCTGTCGGCCTGTTAATGGCGTCTAATCTGGGTAAACAGTCATTTAATTGAGTTTAGAGCGCAGCAGCACTAATCCCAGCCAAACACCTTCTTATATATGGAAATGCCCGCTGCTGAGAGTCCATACATTCAGCACCGAGTACAACGGGACGGGCCAAGGCCTCCGAAATGCTCATTATCCCCGCACAATATCCCGCTCTGATTCCTTGGCTGTACTAAAAGCTCCTGTCAGGTTTGATAGATCGGACGTGAATGGACCCATTCATGGAACCGGGCCTGGCCTCGCTGCTTATTCTCTGTACCTGTTGTTTGGTCAGATTAAAGGTGATCCTGCGGTTTCGTACATGTGTCTCAGGGCCGTCCTGTCCGTATGCATCCCTGCATTACAGTAACGTCAGGGACGTCGGTGTTAAACGCAGATTTAGTCGCTGAGGATTGTTTTCAGCGGCGTGCGGGGGTCACTGGACGTCGCTCCTCGTGACATCTTACTTCACTTTTACAGGGCCAGTAAAATTTAATATCGCCTTCCAAACCAACAAACTTTTAATCCCCACCAGACGCATAAAAGTCTGCTAATGAAATATAGTATTCCCACTGGGTGTAGCTACTCATGAATACACAGCTCTCTCAGCCTCGTGTGGCGGGATGGAATTCGGGGTGTAGTTTTGGAGGAGAGGCCTCGTCCCGGTCCCGGTCCCGCCATCGATTCATTTTTAATCGCCTTTGCATGCCAGCTGAAGGAAAAATGCTCGCTGCCTAAGTGAACAAACGCTACCTGACATGCAAAACCCCTCGGACGCCTCGCTGCCAGCCCCTCACACCCAAAGCTTCAATAGTGTATGGGTGGTGACCCGAGCTGGAGACCATGGAGGGCGACAGGAAAGCACTCAGCACTTACACAGCCAGATTACACACCGCCCCAGTCCCCTCCCATCCAACCCACTCAGAACCGCATACACACGCCAGAGCCCAACGGGACGCTCACGCAGAACCATGTCCTTAATCCTCCCCGATATTGCCAGTCCCTCCATCCCGCCGCCGGGCGTGTCGCCGGACCGATGGAGAGCTTCTAGCCCACTTGAACTTTTTATGGAATATAAACTCATAAATGAGGCTGCTGTGGTCGGGCATTGAGCTGATGCCCACCCAGAGCTCGTTCTGTAGTCTCAGAGAACAGTGCGGTGAGAACATTGTGAGAATTTACAGGCTTTAATAAAAGTGGCCTCAGAACTCCACGCTGACCCACTTTCACCTACAGTGGGGGTTTGGGTTCTCACTATTTGGTGAGATAGATATATGTATATGGAGGAACGTACCGGGACACGCCTCCTAGTACAAAATTACATGCTTACAACATTGTGGGAAGAGTTTAGGGAAGGTCCTAATGTGTTACAGGATGACTGGGCCCCAGTGCAGGATCCCCAGTCCCATCCAACATCCAATGGTTTCATAAACTATGATCTAGAACCTTTTGTCCAACATCAGTGTCTGACCTCATGAATACTAATGGATGGGTAAAACGTTCCACAGACGTTCCACAGGCATGGGATGAGATGTGATGTCATTAAAGCTCCTGTAGGCGTAATGTGTGTCATTATATATCAGTGTATAATGGCTTCATTTTTAATATTATTAATGTTATTAAGAGGGCGACACGGTGGTTTAGTGGTTCTCCTCTCTGTGCTAGGGATTCCGGGTTCGAATCCCAATCTGGGTGGAGTTTGCATGTCCTCCCCGTGTCTGCATGGGTTTCATCCGGGTTCTCCGGTTTCCTCCCACAGTCCAAAAAACATGGATCAAGGTCAATTGAGTTCTCCAAATTGCCCCATATAGTGTGTGTGTGTGTGTGTGTGTGTGTGTGTGTGAGTGTGTGTCCAGTGATAGATTGGCGTCCTGTCCTGGGTCTATCTGCCCAGCGCCCGAAACGTTCTCCCCTGGATGGGCATGGGGAACCCCCCCCGCGACCCTAATAGAGGATAAAGGGGAAGATAATGGATGGATGGATAATGTTATTATTATTATTAGTAGTAGTATACAGTCCTTAAGAACTTCATGGATTCCATTGTGAGGACAGGTTTGGAACATGTTGTCACTGCCGTCACAGGAGACGAAGCATCAGATTCTTCATGGATATTGAGTTTCACTCTTGCGATAGCGGCAGATGCGCCGGATTCTCAAAACATTAATTCCCGCTTTGATAAACGCCAGCTGTTGAACCCGAAGCCTGGAGCCATCCTCAAAAGGGAAAAGGTGCAGACTTAACCGCGATAAGGTGGAGGACCTTCCCTGCGCCGGACAACGATCTCCACCACATCCTTACAATCACGCCAAGAAAAGCAAACGCATCCACGGACACAGCTCCACCCGACCCGCCTCAGCTCCGTTCCCCAGAAGAACCTTAAATGACGTCACAGTTGCTCTCCGGTACAACAGAAACCATTCAATAAAATACTAAATGTAATTGCAGAGGAAAAGGAAGATGGAGTTTGCGCAGCCTCAATGACAGCAACACATTTCCCCAATAAAGTTTTAAGCGCAGAGGACGTGCTGAGCGCAGAATGCAGTATTAATGAACACACGGTGAGTCACTTTCTCTCCTGCAATAAAAAATACATGGAAAAATAAAGTGAAAACCCACAAAGCTATGAATAAATTACTCCCTTCAATCTGCCGTCCTGACGGTCACATGGTGCGGGTCAGCGTAATCAGGACTGAACCAGCAGGACTGAAGACGATGGACGTCACGCTGATCAGACACTCAACACAGTGTATACACCTTCATTTGTTGATTATTGCTACCAAAAACATTCGGCTTACCCTGCCGCCCGGTCGGTCTAAAAGAGGCGGCCGGCTCTGCGCGCTATTGTTCGTGTTTAAACCGCTTGAACAATATATCAGACATCTGAAACGTTAATTACATCAAATTTAATTATTTAACTTCAGTTATTTTTTGTTTTTATTTATAAAATTTTTTTAATTTAAAAAAATTAAAAAAGTTACTTTATTTATTTTATTCCTTTTTAATATTTTGACCAGACATTATGTAAACTCATGGGGACACTTACACGGTTACACCTACAAAGGCTTTTTTTTATGACTACCCCCACCCCACCCGACCTCACATCACCCCGCCCATCCTGACCTCCCCCTGCAGCAAAAGGAGCGTCCACCCGTCCGGGTGTAGAGGGCGGATTTGGGAGTGTGTCTCTGTTTGAGTTATTGCCCACTTATCCACAAGAGAATCTGCGTGGTTAAAAACGCTGACGCTGGGCAAGGCAGCTGGCTCACAATCTCGGTTCTAATTCATCCCAAAGGTGTTGGACGGGGTTGAGGTCAGGGCTCCGTGGGTCAGTCAACATTCTTCCACATCAAACTCACCAAAACACCATGTGACTCTCCAAAAGGCTCGACTATGATTGATGTTATAAACCCCGACAGCAAAACTAAAAATAAAACACCTGAGTTCAATTAGAAGAACCGTCCTAATCATTTTGTCCGTGTATTGTACCTCTTAGGGTCAGTGAAGGAACCTCACGGTGACGTTTTGTATCTTTACAAGCATTAAATATATATAAACAACCCAGAGGGCGGCGCCCCGGCGACGGGCGTTCTACACTTTAATGAGGTTCTTGATTTCGAGGCCGTTATTAAAAATAAAATGATAAAATTGGTGCGTGTCGTCGCCTCGTCCATCAATTTTGAGAACTAAGGTACTTTTATGTTAATGTTACCAAAAAGAACTGCAGCCAAAAAGCTCCCTGCCTAATTTCACTTTCAAAGGTACGATATGTTTATGTCTCTTTCGGTTCCTTCAGCCACAGTTTGGCACGAGCGCCGAGAAAATGGAGTTTTTTAGATTATGTTACACACCAGAAGGTTTCAAAGATTTCAAAATAGTAGCGCTCTGTGTTCTGCGCGAGACGGTGGGCTTCTGAAATCCATCACGGCCTCGCTTTATTTACGCTGGACCACCTCACGTCCAAACAGAGGGCGTGACGTGGACGTTCTGCTCGGCGGAGGGCCTTCTGCAGACGGCGGGAGATTTCTCAGAGCTTTAACCGAGAACCCGTTCTGATTTTCTTTTTATTTTATTTTCTGATTCTAAACCGGTTAGAAGATGACAGCCGTTAAATGAAAACGGAAATATAATAAAATAGAGAGATCGGATGAGAAAAGCAAGCAGAGACTCAGAGCTCCAGACTCAAACTAAAGACTTTTGGGTTCAGTTCCTGGGTTCTGGGTGGACGGAGGAGCTCCTTTGTCTGTGGATTTGCATGTTCTCCACTTGTGTGCCACATGCTGGTACTTTAATCGAGGTGTAAACATCTGGATGTCTGCCCTGCGATGGAACGGTCACCTGAGCAGTGTCGCCTACACACCCCGATTATTTTTTTTCATTCATTCATTATCTCCCGCTTTATCCTCTATTAGGGTCGCGGGGGGGGGGGTTCCCCATGCCCATCCAGGGGAGAACGTCTCGGGCGCTGGGCAGATACACCCAAGACAGGGCGCCAATCCATCGCCGGGCACACACTCACTCACACACACACTCTATATGGGGCAATTTGGAGAATTTAATTGACTTGATCCATGTTTTTGGACTGTGGGAGGAAACCGGAGAACCCGGAGGAAACCCACACGGACATGGGGAGAACATGGAAACTCCACCCAGATGGGGATTTGAACCCAGAATCCCTAGAGCTTTAGAGGAGAACGTGCTAAACCACTAAGCCACCGTGCCGCCCTCCCGATTATTTTTATCCTATTATTTTTAATTACGGCGATCAGATTAACGGATGAATAAATGATCAGTTCAATAATCAATAAGATGAAGGCGTGAGGGCCGGAGTGAGAACCCGTGAGGAGCAAGCGGAGGTGCTGCTGCTCGGCATGTAAGGTTACACCTCGGAACCTCCAAACGCAGACATAACAATAAACTTCCACTGGATCTAAAAAGCCTGTACCCCCCCCCCTCTCGCCTTTTAAGCGAAAGTGCCCACGGGGGTGACGGCTCATTTAAAGCTGCTCACTCTTTAGAGAGTGAGACGTCTCTATAGCTGCGGCAGTAAACGCTCATTCCACCTGAACACAGCGACCACCTGAAGCAGGGTGTTCATCAGAACCTCAGGTTCACATCACAGGGACTTAACACAAAAACCGTTAAAAGACCGATGCTGACTGAAGTGAAAGGAGACTGATGAGCTGTGTAAACACTTACAGAGGTAAACACTTACAGAGGTAAACACTTACACCCCGTAACCCTTGAATTCAGCTGTTTCAGTCTCAGCACCTCAGGTGGATCAAATCAGGCTAATTAGGATAATTAAATTAAATGGGATAATTAAAGGAACAGCGCGGCGGCACGGTGGCTTAGTGGTTTAGCACGTTCACCTCTCAGCACTAGGGATTCCCGGTTCGAATCCCCATCTGGGTGGAGTTTCCATGTTCTCCCCGTGTCCACGTGGGTTTCCTCTGGGTTCTCCGGTTTCCTCCCACAGTCCAAAAACATGGATCAAGTCAATGAGTTCTCCAAATTGCCCCATATAGTGTGTCTCTGTGTGAGTGAGTGTGTGCCCAGCGATTGATTGGCGCCCTATCCTGGGTATCCTGAGTGTCTGCCCAGCGCCCGAAACGTTCTCCCCTGGATGGGCATGGGGAACCCCCCCCCCTCGACCCTCAATCGTGGTAGATGTTCTTTAATATATTTGTAATATTATCCTGCTTTATCTTCCGCTTTATTCTCTACTAGGTTTAGGGGGGGGGGGGGTTCCCCATGCCCATCCCATGTTTCGGCGCTGGGCAGATACACCCAGGACAGGACGCCAATCTATCTCTGGGCAAACACTCACTCACACACACACACTCTATATGGGGCAATTTGGAGAACTCCATTGACCTTGATCCATGTTTTTTTGACTGTGGGAGTAAACCGGAGAACCCAGAGGAAACCCACGCCGACACGGGGAGGACATGGACACGCCACACAGATTGGGATTCGAATAGCGCTGAGAGGAGAACATGCTAACCACTAAGCCTCCGTGCCGCCCCCCCCATTTATATTTATAGTTTGTTTTATTTAATCCAGCATTGTATTCGGCTGGGACAGGCCTCTACCCATGATGCATCTGGGACGATCAGCTGAACCGGAGTGAAGTCCTAACACATTAAGCTCTCAGTGAGGACGTCTGGGACGCATTTGGGCATCAAATGTTCTGCGGTGTAAACACTAATGCGTCCTGCTGTGTTTCTAATTTAACATGTGCAGTCAGCGGGGGGGGGGGGGGATCGGGGGGGGTGCGTGGCTCTTTCTAACATTCTTACTTTATTTGTCCGCCGCTTTTTAATGCGAGACGTAAATCTGAAGCGTGGACGTATATATATAATATATATATATATATATACTTTTGGACGCAGTTTTGCCAAATGTGCTTCCATTCACGCCCCGCCTTTTACTACGGACTATATATTTATATATTTATTTACATTTATAAGCCGTTTCTTCAGATGTGTCGGGTTAAAGGCCGGTGTGAGGTCAGCGGGCTTATTCAAAAATGTTTGGACAAACCCAAAAGCCAATAATCCCTCAGCCCCGCTCGGGGCGATGGCTTATCCCGGATACTTTAAGAGGGGAAAGTGAAACAAATGGATGCTCCTCGGCGTTCTCCGAGCTCGTGGAGTCCGTGCTGAGTTATAGACACTTACAGCTGGCTGGCCTTTCAGCACATTCTTCAAATCCCAATCTTCCAGCAGATGGCTGCTGCAGCTTTACCGTCGTCTCGTCAGCTGGCCAGCAAATCTCCAAAGGGTATAAAGTGTGGTTTGGGTGGAGGAGGTTCCCAAGAAACTGAAGAACGGAACGTGTTTTCAAGTTCTCAAACCGTCGGCGGAATGTGGACACACTCATAAAATAAGTTCTGTTCGGTGCTCGGCGTTAACGCTCGCTGGTTCTAACCCCGTGGTTCTCCCTCGTGAATGTTTGTCCAACGTTTAGTCCAAATCTAAACCAAATAAAGGCCTAATAAAGGTGGCTTAGTGTTTAGCACGTTCGCCTCTCAGAGCTAGGGATTCCCTGTTCGAATCCCCATCTGGGTGGAGCTTCCATGTTCTCCCTGTGTCCGTGTAGGTTTCCTCCAGGTTCTCCGGTTTCCTCCCACAGTCCAAAAACATGGACCAAGTCAATTGAGTTCTCCAAATTGCGTGTGTCTGTGTGAGTGAGTGAGTGCCCAGCGATGGATTGGCGCCCTGTCCTGGGTGTATCTGCCCAGCGCCAAAAACGTTCTCCCCTGGATGGGCATGGGGAACCCCCCCCCCGCGACCCTAATATAGGATAAAAGTGGAAGATAATGAATGAATGAATGAATAAACCTAATAAAACGTTCGCACCAGCGTTTAAGGCTCAGTGGGAATGTCCAGCTCGTTCTCCCGTTCTCCCGTTCCGCCCCCCCGTGTTCTGTAATGCACAGTAGGAATACAATCCACATGAGCTGCAGCACATAACATTCATCACCGTCAATGGCGGCGATTCTGGAAGCCTGCTGGTTCCGTGCTCGTTCTAACACACACATCCTGTTAGTGTGTGTTTCGGGTCCTCGGTTCTACCTCCCGGCGGCCTGCGGAACAGACCCCGCCAATTCAGAGCTCATTAGTCTGCAGGAAATTACACCTCTTTATTTTACAGTGTGCAGATATTTGACTCTGGGAGCTCCGGGTTCTGGACGTTCAGGTGTTGGCTCGTGTGAAGGAAGCTGGAACGTGCAACTGAGGAACCGCGAGAACCAAATCACTACAAACACTTTTCATTTTTATAATCTTTGAGGGTTTGACCAGATGGAAATACCGACTGCACACGGTCTGAAACCGGTGTTTGGAGTTAGTCTTATCAAAAAACACGGCAAAGAAAGCAAACCATGAGCTGAACGGCCTGGATGGAAACGTTCCACTGCAGGAACCGTTAAAGACAATGCCTTTTGTTCCTGCCATGAATGTTTCATTGTACGTCTCGAAGACTAAGAGGATTCCTGTGGGCAACCTCAAGGTTCATCGGCGAACAGACATTTCTTTATTTTTTCTTGTTTTTAAATAATTATTTTAATGACGGTACGAGATTTTAAGGCACTCGTCTCGGGGGCGCAACGCAGGGCCAATGAGTTTGAGTTTGGGTTTTGAGTCTCAAACTGCGGTTTTCCAAACTCAGCTCTGGTTTGTTGGTTGCAGATGATGTTTGCAGGTGCTGAACACGCTGTACGAGGTTGGGGCAAGCAAAGACTCCATTAAACACCATTAAACATGACACGCCTACTGAAAACAATGAGAGAATCCCTGACGGGGATGTGGTTCCTAGTTCTTTTGGGGTCTTGAATCCAGGTAACTGTAAGAACTTGCGTAAAAAATGTGAAACACGTCTTCTTTCGAGGACGGAGCCACCAGCCCGGTTACTCTGGAACAGCGGAACTAGAAAATGATTTTTCCGAAGAATGTCTGTCTGACTGCCAAATGTTTTAACAAGCATCATTGGGAAAACCAACATGTTCAAAGGTGCCTGCTCGGATAATGAGTCCTATCCCATCCTTAGACACGTATGAGATCACATGTATCCAAGCAAAGCTCTCAGTGGCATCACCAAGGTCCAAACCTGCATTATTCCATTCAGAACTTTTCTTTAGTGCCACTTGGGAGCCTCTGGAGTCTCTCTCTTTATAGAGTTCTTTATAGAACTTGCAGAGAAACTCTTAAGCGGTGGGTCCTCAGGTCGCCAACGTTCTGCTGGTTCTTTTAAACAATACAGCTTTAAAGAATCAGACCAACTCAAGACTTACGATTCACAAGAATGCGAAACAGTCAAACCAAGAAAGGGTTCAAATGTCAAGTGTATTATTTTAATTATATAGACAAAAAAAATTAGACACGGCGGCATGGTGGCTTAGTGGTTGGCATGTTCTCTGCGGATTCCTGAATCGAAACCCAATCTGGGTGGAGTTTCCATGTTCTCCATGTGTCCATGTGGGTTTCCTCCAGGTTCTCCGGTTTCTTCCCACAGTCCAAAAACATGGATCAAGGTCAATTGAATTCTCCAAATTGCCCCATATAGAGTGTGTCTGTGTGAGTGAGTGTGTGCCCAGCGATAGATTGACGCCCTGTCCTGGGTGTATCTGCCCAGCACCTGAAACGTTCTCCCCTGGATGGGCATGGGGAACACCCCCCACACCGTGACCCTAGTAGAGGATAAAGCTGAAGATAATGGATGGATGGAAAAAAACTAGACTGTTCTCCTAATCACTGAATTCTATTTATTCCATTCCAATGATGGACAATCAAGCAACCATTTCTATCATACAAGTGTCTGTTGGAATGTCTGTAACGTCCTGATTGGTTGTGTTTGCTGCTTAAGAAGAACCAAACAAAAAGAAAATGCAACTTAAAAATTCCCAAATCTTAGTGTTAAAACTGTTATAGCTGTAAAGATGGTGACCCCATCACTGTAGCTGTAATATGTAGACGTCTCGAAGCGGCTGTACGTCTGAAGCGACTGCAGAATAATAATAAAATAATATTAATAAGTCAAGAGTTAAATTTTCACCGACGTTTCGGACGTGACATCTGTCAACCCACTTAACCCACGAAGGCCGAGAGCCGCGATCCCACTTGCGTTTTTATTATTTTCACCTGGGAAACCTCGGCCTTGTAAAACCAAACAAATATTATGGAAGATTTAGAGCCTGCACAGAAGCACGAGCTCCGGAATTCGGCCCGAAACCAAACAATAACATTTGGAGAATGGAGCGCGATCAGCATGTGACACGAGGCTCCGTGGAGTGCACCGCGGCCCCGGCTCACGCCTGACTGCCAAAAAGCCCTCTTACCCCGGGGCAGGAGGGTGTGCTCTCACACACACACATTTCTCTGATTACAGAGTTGATAAGTAGAAACACTTTCTTCAGGGCTGGAGGAGCGTCGGACGCCTGGAATGCATTGAAAGAAGGCGAAGGCTTCCGCTGGCGTGCCCCGAATCGGGGCCCGGGAGCCGCGAGAGGGAGCCGCACATTGAGCTCTCGCTTTAAGAAGACACTCATGCCACATTACGTAGAGCGGAGCTTTGTGTTGGCAGCCTGGACGCTGGTGCCAGTCTGAGAAAACACTTATTCATGAGCCAGAGTAAAAACCTTGTGAACAGCACTGTCCACCCGTCTGTCCGCCAATGTCCTCATGTGAGAAACACATTATATCAGCATTGTGAGAGAGAGAGAGAGAGAGAGAGAGAGAGAGAGAGCCATGGTTCTACAGAGTGACTCCACACTCGTACACAACACGCCTTTATGTGACGCCCTTTTAATTCCACATGTTTCTCAAAACTTTAAACATTATTATCGATTGGATCCGATCATCCCGGTTTCTAACTCTCTCTTTCGCTCAACTCAACTCAATTTTATTTATAAAGCACTTTAAACATTTACATTTACATTTGGTCATTCAGCAGACGCTTTTATCCAAAGCGACTTACAAGGTGGGGCGGCATTGGGGTTTAGTGGTTATCATGTTCTCCTCTCAGCACTAGGGATTCCCGGTTCGAATCCCAATCTGGGTGGAGTTTCCATGTTCTCCCCGTGTCCACGTGGGTTTCCTCCGGGTTTTCTGTTTTCCTCCCACAGTCCAAAAACATGGATCATGGTCAACTGAGTTCTCCAAATTGCCCCATATAGAGTGTGTTTGTGTGAGTGAGTGTGTGTCCAGTGATAGATTGGCATCCTGTCCAGGGTGTATCCGAAACGTTCTCCCCTGGATGGGCATGGAACCCCCCCGCGACCCTAATATAGGATAAAGCGGAAGATAATGGATGGATGGACTTACAGATGAGCACAGGGTTAATCATAACATCCCTGGAGCAATGAGGGTTAAGGGTTTTGCTCAAGGACCCACATTGGTATCTTCAGTGGACTTGGGATTTGAACCCCCAACGTTCAGATTGATAGCCCAACGCCCTCACCACTGAGCTACCACGCCCTCCAACAACAACGGCTGCTGTACAGTGTTGAAACCTAAAATTATAAAAAACAAGAACACAATATAATATATAATACAATATACACACGACTCTGGTTCGGTGGTCGTCCTCATCACCAGGTTGTGACATCACAGAAGATCCCACTGTTGCTCAGGTTGGTGATTGTGTCATAAACTTTGTGAGACAGTGGGGGCATTCAGGCGTCCGATTGCTTGTTTACTGCCTCATCTCCAGACTGTTCAGAGAAGAAAGCCTTCAGCTTGAGGCCCCTCGGGCTCGCAGACTCGCGGGCTCGGGCTCAATCGGTCCGGTTCAAGAGCCACGGTTGGCCTTTTGCTTTAAGAGGGACCGCTGGAGCATCATCTGATTGCTGGCAGTGGACGAGCCCAGTGTTTGTGTCGACGGACGAACTGAAGGAGTCTCTTCAGAGAGGGGCACTCGGGACTGGCACGTCTCCCGATGGGACAAAACACCCTCAGCCAGCGACGGCGCCGAGCCGAGATCGGGCCGGTGAAGAACCCAGCACAATCATCTGAACGGCACCAGCTCTGCGCTCCGTTAAACGTGACCAATCAGGAGTGAAAAGGCGTCACACCGGAGACGATCCGTCAATGAAAGCTATTCGCAGAATAGAACTAAATATATACTTGACCACTCCGTGTGTGTGTGTGTGTGTGTGTGTGTGTGTGTGTGTGAGACCTGCCAGCCAATTAAAATGAAATGTTTCACTGTGTCATCACGATTAAAGGCAGTTGCCTAGAAACCGAAGACTTTTCGTCTATATGGTATGGACAAAAATATTTACACACCCACACGTTACACCTACAGGAGCAATAATGGCACCCCATTCCATGTTACCCCCCCCCCCCCCCCCCCTCCACACACACACACACACACACTCAAGATTAAGATGTTTTTTTTTATCTTTGGGAATTTAATCCGATTTTTCCCTCTGTGAGGTCAGACACCGATGTTAGATAAGACAACCTGCCCGTCAAGTCCGTCCCTAAGGTATCCGCTGAGGTTAAGGTCACGGCTCCTTTGTGTACTGAGGGCGTGGTCATGCTGGAAACAAAAAGGTCCTTCCCCAAACTGTTTGGGAAGCATACAGTGGTATGAAATGAATTGCTCTGAGCAGCGTGAGGAAATGCGTCTTTATTATTTAAATATCTGAAGAGCGGAGTGTTAAAGAACACCGCCCCCCCCCCCCCCCCGTCTTTATTATTTAAATATCTGAAGAGCGGAGTGTTAAAGAACACCGCCCCCCCCCCCCGGCCGGATTAACTCCTCTGTGGTGTTGAATAATGCATTTAAAGGATCGTGTTTCCATCGGCGTTCGGCTCGGACGTTACAGCGAATGCTTTTCCTCACCGTGCTCGCCGGATTTCCCCGACAGGAGAAGAGCAAAGGCTCATGGTTCGTTTCTACTGTCTGTAATTTAAACACTAATTATAATTCATCAAGAAATCTTTAAATAAAGACTGAACCAAACCGCTGAACAGACGCCTTGAAATAAAATACCTGTGCATCCTATTTAACATTTCGGTGGGTTGACTTCAGTCTGGGGCAGCACGGTGGCTTAGTGGTTGGCATGTTCTGCTCTCAGCGCTGGGGATTCAGGTTCGGATCTCAATCTGGATGGAGCTTCCATGTTCTCCCCGTGTTTCTGCGTGGGTTTCCTCCGGGTTCTCCGGTTTCCTCCCACAGTCCAAAAACATGGATCAAGTTGAACTGAATTCTCCAAATTGCCCCATATAGAGTGTGTCTGTGTGTGTGAGTGTGTGCCCAGTGATAGATTGGCGTCCTGTCCTGGGTGTATCTGGGTGTAGCACCCGAAACGTTCTACCCTGGATGGGCATGGGGGAACCCCACCGCGTACCCTAATAGAGGATAAAGCGGGAGATAATGAATGGATGGATTTCAGTCCGCATGTTGTAACCGCAGCATTTTAGTAAATTGTGCTTAACGTAAATTGGCCTTCTTTACTTCTATAGCTATTTTTCCAGCGTTGCAGTTTCTCAATGCAGCGTTACAGTTTTCTGAGGCTGAAGCAACAGTGGCAAAGCAAAACTCCCTGCTATTCATTTGTTTTAATAGAAAAATAATCCTTGTGAGGACCGAGGCTCAGTATGGACTCATCCTTCTTGGTTGGTGGGGTGAAGTCAACAGCGTACTTTGTGTACGGC
Organism: Corydoras sp. C115; assembly: GCA_019802505.1. Classification (NCBI taxonomy): domain Eukaryota; kingdom Metazoa; phylum Chordata; class Actinopteri; order Siluriformes; family Callichthyidae; genus Corydoras; species Corydoras sp. C115. Next base: position 47,241 of record JAFMOC010000226.1, on the reverse strand, counting down.
AGCGTCCGAAATCCCACGCGTGACCCTACAAGACACTCCAGACAAAGACAAAGTCCAACCCAGAAGACGGGACGCTGCAAACCGAGGACGTTTCTTAAATTTCTACGTAGTAATCTGAAGGTGTCCCAATACATTTGTCTCTCGTCTTCCAGGAAAAAAGAATCCAGAGACGCGTTTAATCCCCAGCTCCAGTGATTCTCCGTCTAAAAGGTTTTAATCAAAGATAATTAACGAATTCAAATAAATCTGCATCAAAGTGAAGCCTCATTGTGTCTGCGTTCCGAACGGCGTGAGTGACGGCGCCGAGCCTGACGAGGTTGTCCAACCAGCTGATATCTCTAATCTAAATTAAACCCTCAGTTCCTCACCGTTATCTTAATTAGTTCCGACGTGCGGCACGTCTAAGAGACGGAGGCGTCCTAATAAACCCACTTTCCCAATTAAGACGTTCTCCTTTTGTTTCTGGAGGAACTTCTGAGACGCATTGGGAGGGCGATTCGTCAGAGATGGCGATGCGGCGGTTCTCATTAAGAGTGACAAGGATGGACAGGATTAGGACGGAGTTGATTAGAGAGACGGGACGGGGAGAATGTTTCGGAGAACCAGATAAAGAATGTACTCCGAACGTCACCCGACCTAAACGATAATTAAAGCTCGGCGTGAGGAACGATGACAGGGCCGTTGTTATGGGAATCAGAGGCTCTAATAACATCGGCTGGAGAATGCAGAGGGAGGCGGCCGGGTCATTCGGGGTGAGAACAAACACAGAACCCCAGGTCTCAACTCCTGACCCTGGCTTTAGAAACTGGTCAACCCAGTCTAACCCCGTGGTGAGGTTCTCAGTGCCGGAACCAGAGCTGTCTCCACGCTGGATTCTCCGTCAGGCGCTGCAATCTGGCTTCACATTCTTTAGATCCAAATCCAGAACTGATCCGCGACGTTCCCTCCCTCTTGCCGCACTGCGTCAATCAATTACTTATTAATTAAATGCCGTGCTTTATTATTAGCTCTAACTGCCTTCCTTGTCTGTTTGTTTTGAGGTGTGACCGGCTTCCTAGAGATCTTCATCCATGGCTCTGCTGACGAATACTGCATGGAACCTGAATATTAATTGGACTGGCGGTCCTGCAGGACGCCCCCTAATGGACTCACATATAGTTTTCCATTTGTTAGATATCTCTACATGGCTGTCCTACACTGTTGATGCTGCCCGGCCGCTCAAGGAGGACGAGTCCCCCACTGAGTCTTGGTCGTCCCAAGGTTTCTTCCTTAAATAACATCATAACAGGAAGTTTTTTCTTGCCACTGTCGCTTCGGCTCGCTCTTTGGGGGTTTAAAGGCTTTTCATTCTGTAAAGCTGCTTTGTGATGATGTACTGTTGTAAAAAGCGCGACATGAATAAATAACTGGAACTTGAACTTGAACCTGGTCAGCGAGAACCTGAATATTTCCCTTTGTAGTTCCATCATCGTATTATGGACTTAAAGTTCCTCAGCCCATAAACCTGCGACTTCTCGTATGTTCAGGTTTGAACCAATCACAGTTGGAAACCATCACGACGCTGATAATCAAGCCTCTTAAATCTGTATTGTGAGGACTGTTCTAGTTCCCCGTTCCCGAGGAGCAAACACACTGTGAGTTATAACTAATCATTTTTGGGGAAACTTCGAAAACGTTCCTCTAAATGACACCAAATTTTCCAAACTCAGGACTGAGGACACCAGAAGAACCTCTTCACCCCGCCTTCCTTTGGGCACCATGTGACTTCTGTACGTTTCCTGTACTGAGTTACAGCGGGGGGACGGAAAGGGTTCTCCAAAACGAAACCAAAAAAAAAGCTGGAACTTCTGCCACATTGTGTCTCTTTTATTATGAAGCGTTAAAATGAAAGGGACTGTTCCAGAGCAGCGGCGTACAACAAATAAGAAACAGCCTCCATCCTGAGACTCGGAGACTCATCTCCATCCCAGTCCCATCTCCAACACATGATTCGAACCGTGAGTGCTGCAGGCTGAGCTGCCCTACACTGAGCTGCCCCTGAGGTGTTGCCCTGCTGATCGGGGTGCAGGGAGGTCTCCGGCACTGAGCTCGGATAATAAATAAAATGTATTTTCATTTTATGGGTTTAGTAGTAGATTATATATATATATACATACACACCCCATCCCTTATTTTCCGCTTCATCCTCTACTAGGGTTACTCCATGCCCATCCAGGGGAGAACGTTTCGGGCGCTGGGCAGATACACCCAGGACAGGACGCCAAGCTATCACTGGGCACACACTCACTCACACACACACTCTATATGGGGCAATTTGCAATCCCACCCAGATTGGGATTTGAACCGAGAATTCCTGAGAGGAGAACATGCCAATCACTACGCCACCGTGCCGCCCTGTATATATATATATACACACACACACACATATATATAGATGTGTGTGTGTGTGTGTGTGTGTGTGTGTGTTTATTTTTTAGCTCGGCTGATTATTTCTTCGTCACCATAAATAAAGCATGATGTTATTGTGCAGATCAGTCGCTGCTGTCTGCAGAACCTCTGTCCACTTACAAAAACAAATGGGTGAAATTTCTGGCTGTCAGCAGACGTCTCAGCGTCCCGTTCCCTCCTGACAGAAGCCAAATCCGTCATTAGCGTCCGGCGCAGCCGCCGAATACAGAGGCATCTATGAGGGGCAAACTGGTAGCAGATTTTTGTGCTACAATCCAGAGCGCTATTCCTGTCAAGATTCAATTACCCATGAGCTGAACGAGCGTGCGCCATTTAGGAAAAGTGGAAACAATTACCTGAAATAGCCAAAGTGACTCCATGCGTGCGGCAGCCAGAAATGATATCAATAAAGCAGAGCTCAGCGTTAATCTCCTGCCTGAATTTATCTTACAGATTGTTATTCAGTGGCAGGTTATTAGAAAACAAAAAATAACTAAATTAATTTAATTTAAATAATCCTGCAGCATTCAGTTCGGTGCTGAATGTCGTCATGGTTACGGTTATGGTTACCTTCTGTGTTTAATTATTCAGCGAATAAACATTGATTTCAGGTCTGTGTTTCGGTGTGAAGTCACCAGTTTATCAGAATTGAAGTAAATCTGTGTGAAACGTCCCAAAGTCAGGAGAAGGAAACCGAAACTGCAGACGACGAGGTGCTAAAGAAACGCCGAGTCAGCAGGTAGGGGCTGGACCAGGCCATTAGTGGTTAGTAGTGAAAGCTGGAATTCTGATGATGCTGTGTGTGTGTGTGTGTGTGTGTATGTGTGTGTGTGTGTGTGTGTGTGTTGTAAATCTCAGGTTGTTGAGCCTCATTGTATCTCAAATTTGATCCTTTGGTCATTTTAACCGTAATCCCTTCATCCGTCACTGATAGAACGGAACCTGAATATTCTATAAACATCTTCAACCCAAATTCTCTGCACTCATTAATAATTTTCATAAAATTTTAATTTAAATATGCATATTATTGCAGAATATGAGACTCTGTACGATAAACACAGTCTTTTAATGTGCTCCCAGTTTTTTTTAAAAGTCTGTTTTGCAGGTTTTCCCTTTTGCATTGTGTTCTAGATCTGGAGTACCACCCTGTCTGTGTGGACGGCTCTGTGTTTTCGTTGAGGGAGGGCAGGACACCCAGAGAGCCTGAGGTGAAAGTGTTGATGGGAGGCTGTCAATCAAACTGAGTGATGATCGGTTCTCTGACCGAGAACCACGGCAGTGACGCAGAACCGTGTACCACCCTTTTACACCTCACCAACAAATCCAACAACCATGATAAACACCAGCTATGTCCAGGTCCACTGAAGTTACCAGTGTGGGTCCTTGAGCAAGACCCTCAACCCTCATTGCTCCAGGGATGTTGTGATGAACCTTGTGCTCACCTTGTAAGTCTCTTTGGATAAAAGAGTCCAATAAATGACCAAAATGTAAAATGTAAGCTACGTAAAGGAGCTCGTCAAACCTGATGAGGAATTAATTACGTTACAGTAAGATCTGATGCGAGGCGGGGATAAAGTCAGATAGCAGACGTTCCGAGCGTGTGACTTCAGGAGAAACCTGGTTCTCATCGTCCGATCTGAAAGGCCGGGCCTCTCTCCCGAGGTGATCGGATTTTATAAGCTCCTGACGGAGCGCTACGGTTCCGAGAGCTCACTTCATAAAGCGTCATGGGCGAACGATTGGAAACGTTCGTAAGACGTGAACGGTCCCGTTGGGTTCCGCCGTCGCGTCTCACGTGTCGTTTATTCCCGACCACGGCGTTCTAACATTCAGACTAACCGACCGCCTAAACGCTCCGCTCAAGCCAAAGAGCAGCGAGTTGGAATTCATATAATAAAACCTGTGAGCTCTTCACGAGGCCAGGAAACAAATAAATAAAAAATAAACCAACAAGCCCCTTCCTTTGGGCCGGAGGTCACTGCAGTGGTTGCCAGCGTTGGTCCCGTGCCAGCGTTCTGGAGTGGGAAAGGTCTCTGTTGTGTAGCTCAGCGGGATTAGCCGAACAAATGCCCTCTTGAATGCTGGAATCCCTTTTAAACTTCAGGAGGAAGCTGGAAGTGGCACGCTGGAGCGCCGGGATAAAGGAAAGGGGGCGGGTCGCGAACAAATGTCTTCCAAAGAGGCGAACAAGCCCGAGTTTATGATCTTCGTTTTTGTCGGCTTGCAACAAACAACGTGTGTAAACACACACACACACACACACACACACACACACACACACACACCACACTTTGAGCTATGAATTAGACTAAGACTACGATAACCTTTCTTGCCATTCATTATACACTTAGTGTACGCAAAACGAAATTCTGTTGCATTGGCTCACACTGAGTATAAAAAAGAAATGAAATTTTTCTACATGTTGTAGAAACATGGGTATAAAATATACTGTATACAAAATATATATATATATATTAATGTTAAAAACTGAGAATGAGAACGTGATTAGTAAAAGGATTAAGTAGACAGGTATATATAACTGTATATATATATATATATAAATAATGTAGGGGCGTGACAGTGTCTTAGTGTTTTAGCATGTTCTCCTCTCAACACTAGGGATTCCCGGTTCGAATTCCAATCTGGGTGGAGTTTCCATGTCCTCCACATGTTTGCGTGGCTTTCCTCCGGGTTCTCCGGTTTCCTCCCACAGTCCAAAAACATGGATCAAGTCAATTGAGTTCTCCAAATTGCCCCATATAGAGTGTGTCTGTGTGAGTGAGTGTGTGCCCAGTGATAGATTGGCGTCCTGTCCTGGGTGTATCTGCCCAGCGCCCGAAACGTTCTCCCCTGGATGGGCATGGGGAACCCCCCCCCGCGACCCTAATAGAGGATAAAGCGGAGGATAATGAATGGATAAATAATATATAAATTATAGCAGACATATATATATATATATATATATATATATATATATATAGTATTGCAGACAATATATAAATAGTAGCAGACAGAGCACGAGTACTTGTAAATGAACTTTACAGCGTGACGGCTGATGACACACCCACTCCAAACTTTATTGTTCTGGGGAGCGATGGGAGGAGACCCCTGAACGTTCTAAAATCATCACCCTCGTATCTGTGATGAACTAAACAAAGAACTCACAACAAACCCATCACATCGTCCTGCAGCGCCTCCGCAGAAAAGAAAAGTCAGGAGTTCAGGTCTTTGTCAGCCCCAAGAGAACAAGGAGGCTAGAACCCTCGCCAAACTGCTCCCCCATAGCCAAACTCCAAAACCAGTCCTGGATGCTGTCCATCAGCACATGACCCTGTGACGATGGAACCTGGTTCGTCTTCGGACCGACGTTCTCTTTATTTATCACCTTCAGCAGAACCACCGGTTGAAAGCAGCCACTCCGTGAAGTCTTTGTAAAGTCTTTGAAGCCGAGAGCAGAGAACTCCCCCGACGGCCGGCGGTCAGACGGAACCGCACGGCGGAGCCCGAGAGAACACGGGCGCTGCCGAAAGGACATCCTTCAACATTAAGCCCCCCGGAAAAGCAAGGTCGCCTCTGCCGCCGTCCCAATGAGCCCCTGTCTTTCATTTGTAATCAGACAGGAATGGGGACTGCGATGGAGATGGAGGGCGTACTGTATCTGGTGATCTGAACAGCTGGTAGATATCAATTTCTGCTTAATGAGGCAGATTCTAGCCGCCATCAGCCCAACGGGTCCTGGCAGACATGAGTGGAAGTGTTCCTCTTAAATAGTCCCTCTGGAATAAGATGATCAGATAAAAGGGCCTGACAGCCGGGACAGGACTCGGTGAGGTAATTACCATAGCGACATCCTTCATTTCAATTAACAGCACAATGTGCAGAGAGGATAAAGGACCTCCGATTGGTTCCATGCTCGCTGTATGACTTTAAATTTAATGTAGTATTATTAACGTGTCAGCAGAACGCAAAGCTCCTGGGTTTAATAACCTTTCGGTTGAATTTGCATGTTCTCCTCGTCTTTCCTCCTTTCCTCTTTTCCTTTAAAAGACGTGATGGTGGGTGAATTAAGGACACAAAACATGTTTTAATCTTGATAGAATGGTGACCTGTCCAGGGTGGTTCAACTCCTTTGGTCCTGTAAGTGCTGGGATAGGTTCTAAGAAACCCCTGCTTCTTTACTAGGCAAAGTTGGCCGCTCAGTAATGTGATATCTACGCAACAACAACGCAAAAGGAATAAGAAGCCATTAAACGCACTTACTGTCTCTTGTCTCAGGAAACCCAGCGGACTCCATGCTGACTCAAACACATCGCATTGTTGACGTCTGTCTGCAAAATTGCGACTGTCGCCGAAACGCATACAGACCAGACACACCGACCGAGAAACAGGGATCCTCCTGGTTACAGCGCTAATTTAAACCCAGACGGCGAGTCTCAGGGGGGCAGGGTTGCTCCTGCACCACCTGGGTTCAGAACGATGCCACGCCTTACGACTGGGATTAATACTGCAGCCTCCGAATGTGAGGCGAGAGGAACCACGGAGAACACGGAGTGATGAGTACATTAATACAGCCTCCGAATGTGAGGCGAGAGGAACCACGGAGAACACGGAGTGATGAGTACGTTAATACAGCCTCCGAATGTGAGGCGAGAGGAACCACGGAGAACACGGGGTGATAAGTACATTGCTCTGTGAAGAAAAGTGTAGGTATGAGGTCAGGCACTGATGTTGGGTGGACACATCGGTCATGTACACGGCTGTCCTACACTGTTGTTGCTGCCCGGCCGCTCAAGGAGGATGAGTCCCCCACCGAGCCTCGGTCCTCACAAGGTTTCTTCCTTAAAATAACAACATAACAGGGAGTTTTGTCTTGCCACTGTCGCCTCGGCGTGCTCTTTGGGGGTTTAAAGGCGTTAAACTCTGTAAAGCTGCTTTGTGACGATGTGTTATTGTAAAAAAGCTATATAATTATATAAAGAACTATATAAATAAATTTCTTGAACTTGTCCAGATCAAAGCCATCCAGCCGTGTCTTTATGAACCTAGATTTATACACCGCGGCCTTCCCCAAACTGTTCCCAATAAAATTTAAGTATACAGTGGTCCAGACTCCGCAGCTGGATGTTTGATTAACCCAAACAAACCTGTTATATCTGTACAATGTGTGTGTGTGTGTGTGTGTGGTGTGTGTGTGTGTGTGGACCACTTGCGATCTTGTGTAAGTTCCTCCACATTAGAAGAGCCTGCCCGTGGACCTGATGGGAACCAGACCCTGTCACACACAGGTTCCTGTATGGTTCCTGAATGCTGAGAAAAGTTTCCTAATTTGCATAAAACTCAGACGTGAACAGCGGATTGGACCAAAAACATATAAACAGAACCTCATATCAGATCTACGCCCTTCAGCAGAACCGACGGTGAACGCATTGGTACCTCTGGTGGCTCGACGCCTGTTCTCCTAACGCTCGTTGTTAATGTTCTCGGTCAGAATGATTACGTTCTGCACTTCAGCGGCGCTTTTCATATCAGCACAAAAAGTGCCTCAGACAGCAGAACCTTTCACCCGGCGGTGAGGGCGGGCGCGGCCTTCACCCCCGAACTCCTCCATCACCCACTGACACGCCGGAGAATGTCTGAGCAAGCAGGCACACCGAACTGCGACTCAAACGAGGTTTAGAAACATCTGAATGTGGCTGGAAGTCATGATTAAAGCTACACTATATCGCCAAATGTATTCGCTGACCCGTCCAAATGATCAGAATCGGTGTTCCAATGCCTTCCATGGCCACAGGTGTATAAATTTCAGCAGGCTGGTTTTACAAACATTTGTGAAAGAACGTGTCGCTCTCATTGGGAACTGTAATAGAACGTCACCTGGCAACATCGGACCCGGTCGTGAAGTTTCCTCACCCCGAAATGTTCCACAGTCCACGGTCAGCTGGAATATAAAAACATGGAAGAGTTTGGGAACTTAGCCACCAAGTGGTAGACCACGGGAACTGACAGTACAGGGTTATAGTGCGAAGAGGTTCTGCAGAGTCGATCACTACAGAACTCCAAACTTCATGTGTCCTTTAGATGAGCTCAAGAACAGAGCGCAGAGAGAGAACTTCATGGAACGGGTTCTGTGGTCCAGCAGCTGCAAGAAATGCCATACATCACCAAGTGCAATGCAAAGCGTCGGATGCAGTGGTGTAAAGCACACCGCCACTGGACTCTAGAACGGTGGAGACACGTTCTCCAGAGTGACGAATCATGCTTCTCCACTGATCAATATGATAAGGGAGTCTGGGTTTGCCGGTTACCTGGAGAACGATACTTGCATTGTGCCGAGTGTAAAGTTTGGTGGTGGGGGGATTATGGTGGGGGGTTGTTTTTCAGGAGCTGGGCGTGGCCCCTTGGTTCGAGTGTGAGGAACTCTGAATGCTTCAGCATACCAAGACATTTTGGACAATCCCATGCTCCCAACTTTGTGGTGAAACGGCGGTGGGCTGAAGGTGGACTGACACTGCTGTTGGATGAGGGAATCGCAGTTCTAATGCATCTCAAAGGTGTTGAATTGAGGTCAGGGATTGAGGATTGAGGTCAGAGATTGAGGAGTGAGGTCAGGGATCTGTGAAGTCCAAAGGCGTCCTCAAACTCACCCCACCATGATTCCATCGTCCCTGCGTTGTGCACAGAGGGACACCGTGGAACCTTCCCACGACGTTCAAAGCGTCGTCCTCCAAAATACGACCACGAACTCAGGACGTCCTCCTGTTTCAGGAAGTGGCAGGAAGTAGTATGCGTAATCCAGGTTCACACTTACACCTCCGACTTCCTGTTACGGGACTTTAGTGCTTCACGTTCGTCCGTTGTAGTCGTTGAAGGTCGAGAGCTACACCCTCCCCCCCCCCCCCTCGTTGACCCCCGACAGCAATCTAGATAACGTAACGTCCACCGCACTGCAAAACACACGGCGCTGCAAGGTCACATGGAAACTCCCAGGAGCCTCGGCCATGCCGTTAACTCCCGAACCCTTCTGGTAAGGCAGTCCGTGAGCGGGGCCGGGACGGGAAGCCGCGTCATCGGACGAAGCCGCCGCGAGGGGAAGAGGGCGAAGGCCGCACAATGGAAATTCGGTGGAAATGAGCCGCCAGGACAGCAGGAAGACAGAGATAGAGCAACGGACGGACCCGGCCGGGTGTGGCGCTTCGGTGGGTGGCTGAGTCAACCGTGTCGTCCTGTGTGTGTGTGTGTGTGTGTGTGTGTGTGTGTGTGTGTGTGTGTGTGTGATGTCAGACACGCTGCGCAACACAACGGTGATTACGCAAGTCCGGAAAATAAAAGATAAAAAGGATGTGAATCTGTTAAAACAATAATCCTGATTGATCTGTCACTCAGATCATCACTCTGCAGTCTCCTAATGAACACATCCAACCTGCAGGCTGTTTCAACAGTGTGTGTGTGTGTGTGTGTGTGTATGTGTGTGTGTGTGTGTGCAGAGTGTGTGTGGGGAGGTAAAGATTGAAAAAACACATGGAATAAGGAATGAAGCTCGATGAAAAGTGTTAAAGTGGATGCAGTTGGTCAGAGTAAAGGTTAACACAATGTCCAGATGACGAGGAATGATGAGCTATCCTTCACATTTTTCACTCTATACTATTTTTTTATCATTTTATTTTCATGTTATTTTTTTATTACTCTATACAATTTTTGTTATATTATTTTTATATATTATTTTTTATTACTCTATACTATTTATTGTGATATTATTTTTTTATTACTCTAAACATTTTTTTTTGTTATTATTTTTATATATTATTTTTTATTACTCTATAATATTTTTGTTACATTATGTTTTATTACTCTATACTATTTTTTTTATATTATTTTTTATATATTATTTTTTTATTACTCTATACTATTTTTTTGTTATATTATTTTTATATATTATTTTTTATTACTCTATAATATTTTTTGTTACATTGTTTTATTACTCTGTACGGTTTTTTGTTATATTGGTTTTATATATTATTTTTTTGTTATATTATCTTGCTCTATAAGAACCCCCCGGCAATCCTAATCAGCATTAAATTAAATAATGAATCTATTATGGTTATAGATTATTCCCTCAGAGCATCGACGTCCCGGGTTTGATTCTCAGATAAGGCAACCCAAGGACCTTTTGGTGTAGAATTTGCATGTTCTCCCTCCCTGTGATTCTGTACAAAACCCAGAAACTCGGCGGTTGAAACGCAGAGGGGTCAAACGTTCACTGGACAAATTTACACTCTTCAGAAGTCGGTGCGCCTCGGGAGACGGAAACCAAGTCCCCAGGTACGAATTTCACAGAGTTTTTAAATTATGAGCGAATGAGCTGCTTAAAGAGGAAGGGGGGGGGGGGGGGGGGGAGTTCTGGTTACCCCCCCCCCTCCAGCTGTATTGTCCACAGGTGGCAGCAGTTAACGGGGGTGACTTTTTACACTTGGACTGATTTGGTGCACATGTGTTCGTATTGCAGCTCCGCTCATGATGCAGCCTTCAATCGAAATACATCGCGATGGCGGCACATGTAGAGGACGCCTCGAACCCGAGCTGCGGCGGGGAACTTCACCTGTTGCCACAATGCACCGCAGGAAAGCGAATCGTTTCTGACTCCTCTACATGTGTTTAGGTGAAAAGCTCCGAACCATTTGCCGCGGTGATGATTTACGCAGACGCTAGAACAGTGCTCGCTCTGTCAGGAGAACCGGCGGTGGCACGAGTGGTAAAATCATCAGGGGGGGGGGGGGGTGAGAGAAAGAGCGAGTGGAACACGGGGGGCAGGAAAGAGCATAACGTTAGTGTAAGGGTTCCCGGGTCATTAGCACCTCCAGGGTGAAACACGCAGGGAGGAACTAACAGTACCCCCCCCACACACACACACACCTACCCCCCCGCCTTCACATTCAGCCTGAATTTTGATGGGAATCCCAAGGAACGGTTCCCATGACGATTAGGAGGTAAGGGTATGGACGCTAAGTTTGTTTCCGCTGTTCTGCGAGACGATTGAAGATCGTCCCGAAACTGTTCGATGGGATTGAAGTGAGGGCTCAGTGTGGGCCAATCAGGATCATCCACATCAGTGGTAGCTGATCCATAGGGGGCACCTTGAAATTGTTTAGATATTAAACTGAATTAATTATAAACTGCAAAATAGTTAACGAGAAATGTATTTATTTGCACTGTGTGTCTAATAGACGTGTTAGAATTTATTAAAAGAATAAATAAATACATGTCCCTGCTCCGTCAGGATGGCTGAGCGGGTTCTCCCCGTGTCGGCGTGGGTTTCCTCCGGGTTCTCCGGAGTGCTTTCCTTCCACAGTGCAAAAATATGGATCAAGGTCAATTAAATTCTCAAAATTGCCCCATGTTTTTTGGACTGTGGATGGAAACCAGAGAACCCGGAGGAAACCCATGTGGACACGGGGAGAACATGGAACACCCAGATTGGGATTCGAACAGGGAATCCCCAGCGCTGAGAGGAGAACATGCCAACCACTAAGCCACCGTGCCGCCCTGGTGCTTTTAATTATTTGTATAAAATGTAAACAAATCCATAAGAAAAACGAGCCTTGACCTCGTCGTCCTCGTGCACCTGGACCAAACGACACGCAAGGACACAGTCGAGTGAATCAGAGGAAAACTGACACAATGACCTCCTTCTCCTCCTCCTCCTCGTCCTCCTCCTCCTCGGCTGAATGCGCCGTATGGTTCATATACAATGTCAGCGGAACACATTTGTACCAGCGCCAGTTCCCGTGACATTGACCATTCTCTATTCTCTGCACATCCTGTGCCTCCGTGTGTTTTCGTGTTTTTTTCGTCAGAGCTCCCCACGGACGCGACAGAACGCCCAGCGGACGGGAGCCACCGCACCTCCGTCCGTCAGAGACCGTTTCCTGAAGCCCGATCGTGAGCGCCGCCGCTGAAACCCAATCTAAGGGGGGGGCGGATAAAGTAGGGGGTGGGTGGGGGGGGGGGGGGGGGGGGGGGGGAGGGAGGGGGGGGGGGGGGGGGGGGGGGGGGTGGGGGGTGGGGGGGGGGGGGGGGGGGGGGGGGATGGGGGGGGGGGGGGGGGGGGGGGGGGGGGGGGGGGGGGGGGGGAGGGGGGGGGGGAGGCAGAGATCTCGTCCCCACGGACCTCTCCTGTTTTACACCGTCGGGGTTTCCAGGACCACAGGGCTGCCTTACAAACGGGTCCCAAACCTCCGGGGGGGGGGGGGGGGGGGGGGGGGTTACACGAGAGGGAACTTCAAGGGCAATGGAAAAACAGAATAATTAAAATAGGTTACACGATGCGGAGTATGCAGTGTGTGTACAGCTATACACCCCGAACGCGGGACTGAGCATACGGGCGCGATGGAGAGTAAAACATTAACTGACTCTGCGCACGGAGGACATGAAGACGCTCGTTTAAGAGGACGCATTCTGTTTCGTTAATGCCGGAGTCAGTTTTAATAAACGTGTTGACTGATTTACTGCGGTTCCCGACTTAGCATCACTCACAAATTCCCTGGCTGCCCCCCAAATCGCACCACCATGCAAAGCTGAATGAGTACACAGTTTTAAGACTCCCCCCACCCCCCACCCCCACCCCACCTCTGGAATCATTTCCTATGTTTAGCATGTTAGGAAACACTATAAAAAGATTGTAGCCGGGATAGTCATCAGGTGGGAAGGTAGGTGATGATATAAATGGATGAAGTTTGGAGCTTAAAACAGGTGATTATTTTATATTTAATTTTATTATTAAATTATTTTATATTTTATTTTATTTATTTAATTTAATAGGATATCATTAGGGCGGCACGGTGGTTTAATGGTTTAGCACGGTCTCCTCTCAGCGCTGGGGATTCCCGGTTCAAATCGAGTTTCCATGTTCTCCCCGTGGGTTTTCTCCGGGTTCTCTGGTTTCCTCCCACAGTCCAAAAACATGGATCAAGTCAACTGAGTTCTCCAAATTGACCCATATAGAGTGTGTGTGAGTGAGTGTGTGCCCAGCGATAGATTGCCCCACTGTCCTGGGTGTATCTGCCCAGTGCCCGAAATGTTCTCCCCTGGATGGCCATGGGAAACCCCCCTGCGACCCTAATATAGGATAAAGCGGAAGATAATGAATGAAGTTCATATGATATAGGCGTTATTTATTTATATTGTGTTAATTGAGGAAGGCCGTGGACGTCCCCTAATGTTCCGAAATCCAACTAAATGTTACCAAACCAACCAAAAACAAACACTCTGCACGCCTCATTTCCTGCTGTTGGGTCTCACTGCTTTTAAATCACAATAGGAAGACCGCGGAGCGTTGACGAAAGGTCCCCTTTGGTTCTGTCACTGTCCCAAACCGAAGGCTGGAGATGAATGAAGGCGTAGCTTCCAGGACTTAATCAGACGAACGTGAACGTGTCCTCAAATAAACTCATCAGAAAGAGCACGTCACGTCCCGCAGTTTACATTCTCTCGGCCGGCGCCCTCGGTAACGAAAAGATAGGAATAGCACTGTCACAGCCGAGATAGAGTTACAACGCCGAGCCCGGCGAGCGCCCGTCATTAATTACACCGCTGCCAAAAACCCACGCGGTAACTATGCGTCGCCGGTCAGCACTAAAAAAAGATTTGTTATTGATGAGGAGACAAACATTTGGCATCACGAGATCAATCTGAACGAACCGAAGCACCGTTAGTGTGTTCATAAATTAATTTGAATGTTTAGATGTCTATAGAGAGTGAGAGTGAAGATTCTCGGTTCTCTTTGGACATCAGTTGGGAATGGAAAACGTCTCACTTCATTTTATTTTTTTTATTTTTCAAACGGTACCAGAATTAACGACTTAATCAGTCGAGGTGGCACGGTGGCTTACTGGTTTAGCATGTTCTCCTCTTGGTACTGGGGATTCCCGGTTCGAATCCCAATCTGGGTGTTTCCAAGTGAGTTTCCAACTGAGTTTCCAAGTTCTCCCCGTGTCCACATGGGTTTCCTCTTGGTTCTCCAGTTTCCTCCCACAGTCCAAAAACATGGATCAAGTCAATTGAATTCTCCAAATTGCCCCATATAGAGTGTGTATGTGTGTGTGTGTGAGTGAGTGAGTGTGTGCCCAGTGATAGATTGCCATCCTGTCCTGGGTGTATCTGCCCAGCGCCCAAAACGTTCTCCCCTGGATGGGCATGGGGACCGTAGTACAGGATAATGGTTGGATTTCATTATTTCACAGCAGGGTTCATGAGTATTAATCTGCTACGCTGAATATTCTGGTTCAGTTTGTCATCAATAAGAAGTTGAACACTTTAACTCAACTCTTTATTTCATTTTGTTTGTCCTCGGATGTTTATATAATACGAAAACTAAAGAATTAGACTCCGCACTTGAGTTCTTTCTTTTAATTGTTCTCTTTATATTGAGCGCATCATTGTATTTTGTTAGTAAAAAAACAAAGAATGAATGAATCCCTTAATTTGTCCTGATTTTTAATTTTCGTTCTTACTTTTCACTTTTCTTTTCAAGTAGGGATCTAAAAACTCGAACCCGAGGCCGAGCTCTTGTCCGCAGTCACTTGCCCTCATTGCGCGATGCCCCGGTGAAGATATCTTCTGGTCGGCCGATCTACTGGCTGCCCAAGTATTCTGCTTAAGATAAGTAAAGACAGCAGACCCGCCCAGGGTTCACCGAATTTCCAGCACCACAAATACTTTGTCAGCTGTCGGTTCGTCTCCCCCGAATAGTTGAAATATCTGATCCCACCAGTCGCTCGCTTCCACCCCGCGAGTTGGAACGGTCCGGCCGAATGCAAGTGCTATCTGACACTTTCCAAAGTCAATCAAGGGTAAGATCACAACAAGACTGAGCTACCAGAGCAAGGGTCAGTCTGCAGAACGGCACCCAGCCCGTCTGAAGGGTTCGACCGGGAAAGGCTCGAATCTGTTATTACACTGTTTAAGCGTCCAAAATAAATGACACCAACGCAGCATGTTCCTATTTAAATGCCTCGTGAGTTCCTGCCAGTTTTCTGAGGTTTGCCCTCCGCGGAGTCAGAGAAACAGAACAAATCTGCGAACCCAAACAAAAGCAAGCCCTCGCACGCGGACCGACGCGGCCGCCGTTATTAAATCTGAAGCCGGAGAACATCCACGCTGCGGTGCTCTGAGTCAGAGGCAATTCTCTGACATTGGTTTGGTTATAAGATGTGACATCCTTCAGCAACACTTCCTGATCGGGGCCACGCCGCCTGTCCGCGCACGCCAAGGTGGAAATGAGATTTCGTAAAAGAAACGCTGGCGTGTTTGAATCTGTCTGAAGGAAATGGGACACCGGCCGCCGAGCCCGTGTTGAGGAGATGTGTCCGGGTCCTCCATGCTCTCTGAAGAGAGGAGTGTGTCTCTGAGAGGATCAGATAACCCCGCTGTGTTTAGGTTCATCTGCTCTCTATGGGAAGGGCAGAAGGCTCGGGGTGTTTATCTAAAGCCCTGTGTGTTTGCGTTGGACCGGCGTTCTGCACCTTCAACAACAAAGCTGTAGGGATCCCATGGTTTGTGCTAGTTTACATTACAGTTCGCATTATAACATTATTCACAACCATGTTCAGGTCCATTAACTGCTTTTTATTACAAAATAAACTATATATATATATATATATTAGAAACTTGGGCACGGTCTTGATGAAAGAATAAAGGCCTGCCAAGGAAGAGTTGCCACAAAACAAGCTCAACCTAACTTTAATCTTCTGGCTTATTTCATGGCAGATCATTACCTCCATCTTGCCCTATCCCGGGCAATAATCCTTCTTCATCACGCCAACCACCCGCATGTCCTTCTTCATCACAACCTCTCTTTGGCCTTCCTCCTCTCCACCTTGGCCCAGCAGTATCCCAATTTCTACCAGTACTGCAGGTAAACGCTGTTAACCTGGACCTCCAATCTGGTATGAACAGGTCCACCAACAATGGCTAGGATTAGAACCTTGAACTTAACCCCACTGTAGGTATATGTATTGAATTGGTGTATCAATTGCAAGCTTCCTCTCGTCCATCAGCAGGGACTGACCTCGTAAATGTAATTGCTTCAGTAAAAAGAAGGGAACATCGTCACTTTATTCAAAGTCTTTTCAGGATCCAAACAATCAGAGTGGTTCAGAAGTTCCACAGTGATAGCAGCCCAAGGGCCACCCTCCCTATCTCACGAAGGTCTAACTGTCCTTCAGATAGAACAACAGACAAACCCATCAGGAAGTACACTGTCTTTGGCCCAAAATGGGACGTTCCATATGTCGTCTACGGACGGAGGTCGTTGCACAATCACAAAATATATCCCTCACCCTCGTTTATATTCCAAGTCGATGGAAAGTGATGGGCGCCGGAACTCCCGCCCCGGCCGGGTGTTCCGGGCAGAGTGGGTGATATGCAGTCATGTTGAATTAGAGCGGTGCCCACTCTCCGTGTGGTCTGTAAGTCAATACCCGGCCGGTGCAGCTGTACGTGCCTCTCTCGCCTTCACGCGGCTGCAGCTGTAACTCCAGCCCGAGCGGTCCGAGCTCCCGTCATATTTTAGCCGTTAAACGCTGCGCTTGTGTTTAAGTGGCTGCAAAACTGCATTTTGTCATATCCTCACGCCGAGCTGTTGTCACGTTCCACGATCCTTTAGAACCAAAAATCGATTACATTTCAATGAGGCGCAGCGGAGCGCAGCTTCCCTCAAATAGACACTTTTATTTTAGTTCTATGAGGAAGAAGCAGTTCTGCGTGACGGCTTCAGACAGAAAGTATTAATATAAAGCCTTTTATATATACATAGTTTCTGCAATATTGCATTATATATATATATATATATATATATATATATATATATATATATATATATATATATATATAATGCTATATTGCATATCACGTTGCATATTGTTATATTTATATTTGCATTTTACATATTTTTTATTTTTACATTATATATGTGTGTGTGTGTGTGTGTGTATATATATATATATATATATATATATATATATATATATATATATATATATATATATATTCGAAATTATATTAATAGATTTATTATTTATTCTATATTATATATATTTATAGCTGTTTATAGTTGTATATTCTATATTATATTTTACATATCGATATCATATTTATATCTTCTTTTCTTTTAAAATTTAACTTTTGACTTTAATAGAGCAGGGTAAACGGCGTCATAATTTCGTTTCTGTCTCATGCACCACATGCGATACAAAAGATTCTAGAATCTTTTAACGAAATTTACGAGATTTACGATGGGAACAATAGTATGGGTACACACCTCTTCGTTCTTAAATTCATTCTTTCGTTCAGTCCCACCAGCAAAAATGCATAGAATTAATTATTAGAATTAATAATAATAGAATGAATTATTATCTTGTCATGTGTTTTGAAAAACTATATGCCTTAAACGGGGAAGGCCCCTTGCTTTTACAGGGTTTATAAAATAACATGACAGTAAGTTTTAAATGGAAGTGCTTGAAAGGCCTCAAACCCATCGACCTCGTTTAAAATGAACTAGAACGATGATAATAAAAACCCCACCATGCTTTCTCCCAACATCGGTGCCTGACCTCGTAAATACTGGCAACAATTTCTTAAGTCTTGAAGAAAGCCTTGCAGATCGATATGTTTACAGAACAGCGTGAATCTTTACGTCTACAAGCTGAGCTCTGGAAGCGGTTCCGTGATGCTGGTGTGTAAATGGTGCAGATTTTACAGCGACACTAATGATGAGATTAGCGGGAAGCAGACGGTGATAAATCTATTAGGATTAATGCTGGAGAACGCCGCCGCCTCATCTCGGTGGGTCTGCGGTGCGAATGCTGCGTTCGCAGGCACCTCGCCGGACGTCTTCATAACTCACGAGCCGTGTCTCTCGCCGTGTCTCTCGCCGTGTCTCCATTTTCACAGGCGCTCAGCATGTTTACGAGCGAGCTCTTATTTTTGGAGAGTAAACAGGGCGAGCTGCTGGGGCCAGACGCAGACAGACTAATTAGTCAGAGTCAGCGGCGTTCTGCAGCGTTCCACCGATGAAACCGATCGCGTGCAGGGTGAACCACCTCGGCACATACCCCGCGTCAGGGAAGGAGATGAAATACGGACGCCGACGCTGTCCGATCCGTCAGAACTGACGACTTTTAAAGTTGAGATACGTTAACACAAACGTAAGATGTGTGTATTTATAACTTCTCCGATAGTCACATGATTCTGTATCTGTGTGTGTGTGATAACCGGACGCATTAAGCAGAATGGATGGAGGTGTTGCATGTGGAGGTGGACAGTGTGGTGATGTGCCACATCTACCACCCGAACAAACTGACCTTCCTATCAGGACATGTGCTGGTCTCGGTGTCTCTGCATGGTGGAGGGGCTTCATCCTATCCAGTCTGTCAGTCTGAAGTGGGTGAGAGTGGAGCTAATGACCTGCCATGTTGGAGAATGAGCTTTCCCGGTGCTTTTATCTCTTCATGGGGCCAAATGCCTTCATTATAGTGCGTAACCAAGCATGAAACATTATGCGTTACGCACCGAGGTGATGCATGAGCTCGGGCTCAGTGTATTTTATGTCTCACACACTGTCCATTTTTAACGTAGCCACCTGAATTAAACAAAACATGTGCAGAAACTCTGGATTAGTATTGTGGCCGTGTGGAAAACATACCAAATATTGTAGAAATAGAAGTTTCTATTATATTAATTGAAAAAATAAATAAAGGTTTCTATTATATTAATAGAAACCTCAAAGAGTTAAATATCAACGTCACGGGACCTCAATCCTGGTCCTGAGTTTAATAAATCATGTCCGAATGTCACGTTCCGAACATCAGAAGACTCCTATAACGCTAAACAGTACAAGTTTGAGGTGTAAACCTGAAGAAATCCCATTATGATTCACATTAAATGTTTGCAAAAGCGATAATTTGTCACGTAAGTGCATCATCGTCGGTGCGTGTGGTAGCTCCCGGGGCTCGGGTTCACGTCAAAGAGCTGGAAACGTTGCTCAAGACCAGCGGAGATGTTTGGGCGTCATCATGGTTGGCCTCCATCGCCCATGAAATCCTTGAGTCATTATTTTCTTAACTTTTAAACACAGTGCAGATTGTTCCTGCGCTCCTCCAACTGCATTGTTAGGCCTTTGTTTTTATAGCCTGAGATGAGACGCCACCTGTGTAAACACTTTCTGATTTTCGCACTAAAACAACAGGTGTAGGACTCGCTTTCAATGTGCCGTTGGCGTCCTGAGATCCGAGCGTTCGGCTGCTGCGGTTACTCGTCGTTTTATTCCCTTTATTTCCTCGTTAAGAATCAGGAACGTGTAACGACTCCACTGAGCATCTTCCCCAGATCTAATTGTCCATCTTGTCCTATCCCTGGCAATAATCCTTCTTCATCACGCCAACCACCTGCAATGTCCTTCCTCACCACGACGTCTCTTTGGCCTTCCTCCTCTCCACCTTGGCCCAGCAGTATCCCAATTTCCACCGGTACTGCAGGTAAATGCTGTTAACCTGGACCTCCAATCTGGTATGAACATGTCCACCACCAATGGCTAGGATTAGAACCTTGAATTTAACCCCACTGTAGGTATATGTGTTGAATTGGTATATTGATTGCAAGCTTGCGAGACTGACCTCGTAAACGTAAATCCATCAGTAAAAACAAGTCTCTTTATTATAATGTGAGCTGACACTTTTCTTTATTTAAAGTCTTTTCAGGATCCGAACATTCAGAGTGGTTGAGAAGTTCACGTTCTACAGTGATAGCAGAGTGCCGTTGGCGTCCTGAGATCCGAGCGTTCGGCTGCTGCGGTTCCTCGTCGTTTTATTCCCTTTATTTCCTCGTTAAGAATCAGGAACGTGTAACACTCCACTGAGCATCTTCCCCAGATCTAATTCTCCATCTTGTCCTATCCCGGGCAATAAACCTTCTTCATCACTCCAGCCACCTGCATGTCCTTCCTCACCACGACCTCTCTTTGGCCTTCCTCCTCTCCACCTTGGCCCAGCAGTATCCCAATTTCCACCAGTACTGTAGGTAAAGGTTGTTAATCTGTACCTCTAATCTGGTATGAACATGTCCACCACCAATGGCTAGGATTAGAACCCTTGGCCCAGCAGTATCCCAATTTCCACCGGTGCTGTAGGTAAATGCTGTTAACCTGGACTTCTAATCTGGTATGAACATGTCCAACACCAATGGCTAGGATTAGCAGAGTGTTGTTGGCGTCCTGAGATCCGAGCGTTCGGCTGCTGCAGCTCCTCTCCATTTTCTTCCCTTTATTTCCTCGTTAACAATCAGGAACATGTACCACTCCACTAATCACGTCCCCCAGATCTAATAAAACAGCCGTTCCTCCAGCAGAACATCAGATCAGCTCCAATTCCCACCAAAAATGACCGGAGAAGATAGCAGGAGCAGTGGAGGTAGCGTCCGGTGGTACGGGGCCTCGTGTTTGTGACGTCATCTTTGATCTCAGAAGTTGTTTGGAGGGTAAAAGCCTGGTTGCCTTTCAGCAGCTGTCTCCTTCATGCTTTCCCGAGTATGAAATGACTCTCATAAATGTTGCTGCCGGATCCCAAAGCGAACAACAGAGGCGCACGCGTCGCACCAGCCAGGGGACGGATGCCAAAAGTTGTCGGCTGTTATTACAGGATGAAGAGGTTAGATGCTCTCGGCTGAAGGATAATGTCCCGGTTCTTCATTAGCCGACATCTGCCGCCTCGTTGGCGTCCAAATCTCAGTTCTCAGAGCGCGCAAACTGAACGCGCAGCCGATGATCGATCTGTTTTATTTACGTGGTCGACGTTCTGCTCAAGAACGCAAGCTATAAAATTAACCACGCAATAAAAAAATCTAAAAAAAATAACCGAATGCTTCCTGAGATGATGAGGATGCATAAAGGAAGCTCAATGACCTTTTCACATAATTAATTCATTGAATTAATTTAGTGCCCAGTGATAGATTGGCGTCCTGTCCTGGGTGTATCTGCCCAGCGCCCGAAATGTTCTCCCCTGGATGGGCATGGGGAACCCCCCGCGACCCTAAAAGAGGATAAAAGCGGAAGATAATGAATGAATTAATTAATTAATTTACAATGGGGCGGCACGGTGGCTTAGTGTTTGGCATGTTCTCCTCTCAGTGCTAGGGAGTCCCAGTTCGAATCCCAATCTGGGTGGAGTTTCCATGTTCTCCCCGTGTCCGTGTGGGTATCCTCCGGGTTCTCCAATTTCCTCCCACAGTCCAAAAACATGGATCAAGTCAATTGAATTCTCCAAATTGCCCCATATAGAGTGTGTCTGTGTGAGTGAGTGTGTGTCCAGCGATAGATTGCCGTCCTGTCCTGGGTGTATCTGCCCAGCGCCCGAAACATTCTCCCCTGGATTGGCATGGGGAACCCCCTCCCCACAACCCTAATAGAGGATAAAGCAGAAGATAATGGATGGCTGAATTAATTTACATCTAGATCAATTGTTTGAACCCATACCCAGCGACATTCCCGGCTTGTAGAACATCACATGGCATTTGATTTACGCTGCGTTTTATTGAATAGCGCGTGTAAGTCTGGGATTCGTTCACCTCTACAGCGTATCAATTCCCGATTCTCCTCGCTCGAGTGATGGGCATTGCAGAGTCGTCGTCCTCGCTCGTGTTCCCGGTTTGTCTGTGATGAATGGCGTGGGTCCGTGTGAGGTCTGGATCCTGCGCCGTTCAGGTACAGAGGGGCAACTCGCCGCGTTCTGTATGAGAACACTTCAAACGAAATGCCATCTGCTTCAGATTATGTCCAAACCAGGCTGCAGCGAGCCGGATAAAGCACCGGGATTCACACTCCAACAACATCAACACCAGTTCAGCATTCGGCTCAGTGTGTGTGTGTGTGTGTGTGTGTGTGTTACATTTTATTTTATTATATTTATTTATAGCTCAGTGATAGATTGGCGTCCTGTCCTGGGTGTATCTGCCCAGCGCCCGAAACGTTCTCCACTGGATGGGCATGGGGAAGGCTTGATAACCCCCCCCCCTAGTTTATCCCGAGGATAAAGCGGAAGGTAATGGATGGATGGATATATTTATTTATAATTGTTGTATAGTCATGTTGATGTGATTCGTACTGTATAGTTTCCATTTTCAAATTATTGTTGTCACATGAGGGCGGCACGGTGGCTTAGTGGTTTAGTATGTTCTCCTCTCAGCGCTGGGGATTCCCGGTTCAAATCTCCATCTGGGTGGAGGTTCCATGTCCTCTCCATGTCTGCATGGGTTTCCTCCAGGTTCCAAGTCCAAAAACATGGATCAAGTCAATTGAATTCTCCAAATTGCCCCATATAGAGTGTGTATGTGTGAGTGAGTGTGTGCTCAGCGATGGATTGGCGCCCTGTCCTGGGTGTATCTGCCCAGCGCCGAAAACATTTCACTGAACGATCCACATTCACCATCAGCACCGAGCCGTTGGACTGAACGTCTCTCAAACGCCTCCATATTTAATTAAATTACATAAACGAAACAAACTGAACGACGCTTTCAGTAAAACATCAGAGAACTGACCAAAGCGTCCCACGTCTACGATGGAATCGATTCATTTCATTAGTATCATCAGCTCCAGCAGCTCAGGTGCACAGTAATTACAGCAAAAGGAGAACATACCAAATTAAACCAATTAAAACATTGCGACCATCCACATGTGCCTCGTGTCTGACCCCGAATAACATGATGGAAGAATTCCTGCGCGAAGCATCACCAGGATAAAGTTGTATTTTAATTAAAGCTAGAAACTGGCGCTGGTTCTAATGATCAGTGCATGATGATCCCATGAGCCATCCATGAGCCTGACGTACAGAACCTGCGAGAGCCTAGAGTCTGCGAGGGTCTGCCGGTCGACTGACACTTAATAACAAGCCTGAATTACAGCCAACGGGCGCCGCTGGTTCGGCCGAATATTTCTTTTTAATAGACTTCACTTTTCATGATGACACGTCCATTAGCATCACAAAAGACACACGCAGAAACAGCGCGCCTCCCGGCGTTCCGAAACGGACCGGCGCTGAGATCGGATAAATAAAAAATCCAGAACAAAGCAAATTGGAGGAGAAGAAAGCCGGAGCCTTGGACTTCAGCCAGCGAAGATCAACGAGGGTGCAGGCTCCTGCTCCAGCAAAGATCTAAACGTCATTAGGACATGCCGTCGCTTCATCTCACGCTCAACGCGCCGCCACACAGCGACCACATGACCACCACACAGCGACCACATGACCACGTTTTCTGTTCTTGATCTGACGTCCAGTCGTTGCACCATTTTTAATTCCAGTTTGGATGGAAAAGACACTCAGAGACGCAAACATCTGGATGTCTGGTGGGGAAGGTGTTAGTACAGTACGGTATGGTATAAACTACAGAACAGTGTAGTACAGAACAGTGCAGAAGAGTTTAGTACAGTACAGAACAATGTGGCATAGTATGAAATTACAGAACAGTACAGAACAGTGTAGTATATAGTGAAACTACAGCACAGTGTTGTACAGTACAGAACAGTACAGTAGAGAACTGTATAATATAGAACCGTGTAGTACAGTACAGAAAAGTGTAGTACAGTGCAGAACAGTATGAAACTACAGAACAGTGTAGTACAGTACAGAACAGTGTAGTACAGTGCAGAACAGTGTAGTACAGTACAGTACAGTAGAGAACTGTGTAATATAGAACTGTGTAGTACAGTACTGAAAAGTGTAGTACAGTGTAGAACAGTATGAAACTACAGAACAGTGTAGTACAGTACAGAACAGTTTAGTATAGCACAGTACAGTGTAGTACAGTACGGAACATTATAGTGCAGTGTAGTACAGTATAGTATAACACTTTACTGTTCTGTACTGTACTGTTCTGTACTACACTGTACTGTAGTTTTATACTATACACTGTTAAGTTTTATCTTTACATGTTAAGTATAGTATAAAACTACAGAACAGTGTAGGACAGAACAGTACAGTACAGAACAGTGTAGTATAGTATGAAACTACAGTACAGTGTAGTACAGTACAGAACAGTACAGTAGAGAACTGTGTAATATAGAACCATGTAGTACAGTACAGAAAAGTGTACTGTATACTGTGCAGTATAGTGCAGAACAGTTTGGAACAGTACAGTGTAGTACAGTGCAGTGTAGTACAGTACAGAACATTATAGTACAATGCAGTGTAGTACAGTTTAGTACAGTACAGTGTAGCACAGTGCAGTGTAGTACAGTACAGAACGTTATAGTACAGTGCAGAACAGTTTAGTACAGTACAGTGTAGTACAGTGCAGTGTAGTACAGTACAGAACGTTATAGTACAGTGCAGTGTAGTACGGTACAGTGTAGTACAGTGCAGAACAGTTTAGTACAGTGCAGTGTAGTACAGTGCAGAACATTATAGTACAGTACAGTGTAGTACAGTACAGTCGTTGCACCATTTTTAATTCCAGTTTGGATGGAAAAGACACTTAGAGACGTAAACGTCTGGATGTCTGTAACTAACCTCGATGTCTAGCTGAAACACAAAGACGTTTTTTTAACCGAGTCAGCACTTTACATGACCGTAAACTGAGCAACGGAGAAACAAAGAGGCTCAGAGATATCAGACGTATCGCCGCTGTGTTTGGTCGCATTGAACCGCGTCCAGGTTCATTCGATCCGAGCGTCCGGCGTGGCGGGTGAGAACCGCATGAGTACCGTATGAAACGGCGCCGTGATTAAAACGAAGCTGGAACACGGACCCGATGACAAAGATAAACCTGACCAATGAAACCGACTCTCACAAAAGAACGTCACACCCACAGAGAGAGAGAGAGAGAGAGAGAGACATACGACGTACGTTTAAAGAAAGATCATGAGCATCTGAATAGAGGAGAGAAGAACATGCTAAACTCACCCACCATACTGCCCGTTCCGCCGTGTGAAACATTTCAGTTCCTTGATTATGAAATTGATCCAAGTTTCCTAATTCATTAATTATGGACAGTGCAGGGAGTGTTGGATTGGGGAGTGGGATAGGCCCAAAACAGCACCAAGTTTGTTAAAAGTCAGACAGGTCACTAGGTCTTTTCAAAATTCTTAATTTAATTATTTATTAGTTTTTTTATTCTATGAGATGTTGTCCCTGTACTCCTGGTTTAATTTTTTTTCTTCTTATATTGTAAGTGCCTTGTGTTTCATGAAAGGCGCGTATAAATAAAATTCTATTATTATTATTATTATTATTATTATTATTAGTTAGACAGTAAATATATAATGTCTCGTACTCACGGAACACGTTGTGTGAAGACTTTGAGGACGTTCCCTTCGCAGCCCGTGTTGAGGTTGAGGTTCCGTAAAGGCGAGGTGGTTTATAACGTGTGAAGCTTCAGGTCATGTGGGTTCTATTTGTTCATTACTTTCCCTCCTGTGGAGTTAATTAGCAGGTGATAAACGAGCTGTTTGGGCAGCACTCCAGGTTCATCTGGGTGGAAAACAAACTAAAAACTTTAAACTGCTTAAAAACTATAAAGTTGGGTCACAAAGTGTTCTCTAAACCTCAGAGGTTCCGTTTATAGGGTTACTCCATGGATTAGTGAGGATGCTCCTCCCGACCTGCAGGGGGCAGAGGTGCACCTACATGGATTTCAGCTGAGAGCTCAGCCTCTCCAATGTGATTAAGCCAAACGTTATCAGCTGTGACTCTCCTGATTTAACGAGAACCAAAGAGTGAGGGGTGTGACCTTCAACCAGAAGAGTGAGGGGTGTGACCTTCAACCAGAAAAGTGAGGGGTGTGACCTTCAACCAGAAGAGTGAGGTGAAAAATTAAGAGTTTAAATTTAAAAAGTGCTTTAAAAAGAAATTAATAAAACGAATTTAGAACAGAACAGAGTGATGTGTTCCGCAACAAACACATGTTTAAAGAACCCAAACACATGTGGAGTGAAATCGTTATTAGAACCAGACTACCTTCTAATTGATTAATTAGTTTCCTGTTGTTGCATTTTTAATGATTCAGTTTCATCGTTAAAGAAAAAGTCTGTGTTTCAAACAAGGCAGTGTGAAGGTGGAAAAGGTGTTAGTACAGTACGGAACAGTGTAGTACAGTATAAAACTACAGTATAGTACAGTATAAAACTACAGAACAGTGTAGTACAGTATAAAACTACAGAACAGTAAAGTACAGTACAGTACAGAAGAGTTTAGTACGGTACAGTACAGTGTAGTATAGTATAAAACTACAGAACAATACAGGACAGTGTAGTACAGTATGAAACTGCAATACAGTGTAGTATAGTACAGTACAGAAGACTTTAGTACAGTACAGTGTAGTATAGTATAAAACTACAGAACAATACAGGACAGTGTAGTATAGTATGAAACTACAGTACAGTGTAGTACAGTGCAGAACAGTACAGTAGAGAACTGTATAATATAGAACCGTGTAGTACAGTACAGAAAACCGTCCACCACTGTCTCCATCTTTGAGCTCTGCTGCACACGTTCAACAGACGTAACTAAAGAGAACCTCCATAAACCTGAGAACCTCCATTAAAGAGAACCTCCATAAACCTGAGAACCTCCATTAAAGAGAACCTCCATAACATGAGAACCTTCATTAAAAAGAACCTCCATAACCTGAGAACCTCCTTTAAAGAGAACCTCCATAACCTGAGAACCTCCATTAAAGAGAACCTCCATAAACCTGAGAACCTCCATTAAAGAGAACCTCCATAACATGAGAACCTCCATTAAAAAGAACCTCCATAACCTGAAAACCTCCATTAAAGAGAACCTCCATAACCTGAGAACCTCCATTAAAGAGAACCTCCATAACCTGAGAACCTCCATTAAAGAGAACCTCCATAACCCTGTGATCACCAGAACCTGCAGCATGTTAACCAAAACATTCAGACCTTCAGGGAAACGACACGGACTGCACGACCACGCAGAAACGTCTGGAACGCCATTAAAACTGCATTTAAATATAAACTTAAATGGATTCAGCATTTACTGAACGAGGTGGTTATTGGGTTGCTGAGGGCGAGAAGGGGCGGAGCCTATCCTCTTTTTTTTGCAGTTTATTGCAGGAATTTACACAATCATTCTGGAATCTGTGCGGGTTCCGTAACCCCGCTGACCCGCGGTGTGTATTCAGTGTGGTTAATGAGATTACCACCTCAGGCTGGTTGCCACTGCGGCGCCTCCTACAGGGTAAAGAGTGGGTGTGTGACTCGGCCAAATGTGATGCTAATGCACCTAATAAGCCGCTTCGCACCATAAACCGTGTTCTGTGGAACGACCCGAAAGCGAGATGCACTTCATCGTCAGCTGTCTGCAGATAATTGCTTTTTAATGTTGGACAGAACGACATTCGCGTCGTTTACGTTTCAGTCGTAACGCAATGGAGCACCAGCTTCAAGTGCCGCCGACATTTCACTGAACGATCCACATTCAGGGTCAGCACCGAGCCGGTGGACTGGACGTCTCCCAAACGCCTCCATATTTAATTAAATTGCATAAACGAAACGAACTGAACGACGCTTTCAGTAAAACATCAGAGAACTGACCAAAGCGTCCCACGTCTACGATGGAATCGATTCATTTCATTAGTATCATCAGCTCCAGCAGCTCAGGTGCACAGTAATTACAGCAAAAGGAGAACATACCAAATGCTACTTAATGTTGTTATGTAATTAAATAATTTCAGTCCCATTTCTTGTCCTATAATGACCCAAATTTCATTAAGACGACCACTTGGCTTGTATTTATCATCCCATGAGAACGACCTCACATAGAGTTGAAGTTATGAAGATCATTACAGGACGTTCTAAAGGACAGTGAGTCCCGCAGCAGATGGTATCTGCCCTGAAAGCACCCAGATATCAACATCACAGAGTCAATCTGAAGAGACGGAGCCAAGAGGGATCCAAAATGAGCCACCATTACACTCAGCTCACAATAAGAAGGTTCTGAGTTTCTGGACAGGGTGGTGAAGGTCCTGTTCTGTGTGGTAATCCCAATCTGGGTGGAGTTTCCATGTCCTCCCCGTGTCCATGTGGGTTCTCTGGTTTCCTCCCACAGTCCAAAAACATCAAACAAATTCAAAAACAATTGAATTCTCCAAATTGCCCCATATAGATTGTGTCTGTGTGAGTGTGTGCCCAGCAATAGATTGGTGTCCTGTCCTGGGTGTATCTGCCCATGGCCCGAAATGTTCTCCCCTGGATGGGCATGGGGAATTCCCCCATGACCCTGGTACAGGATGAAGTGGAAGATGATGGATGGATGGATGTTCTAGTAGCTTTAGCTGTAACAGTGGATTCCCTGTTTAGAAAGAGAGTTCTAGGTCAGAATGATGGGATAGGCTGGAGTCACCAGGGTCTTTGGTTTGATTGGGTTTGCCGGGTTCCTCTCCCCTCCAAAAAGCCTGAAGGATGAACGTCTATAATCAGAATGACGAGAACCTACAGGAACTCGGCTGACGTGTTTGATGAATCCATCTCCGTAATCAGTCCGTCAGTCCGCGGCGTGTAATCAGTTAAATAAAGGTAATCAGAAGGACGGGGCAGATGTTCTCATTAGAGAAGCTCAGTGCAGAGATCGTGAACGTCAGGCTGAAATCGGACGGATCTTTTGAAGTCTGTCTCCTGAAGGCGGAACATTCCGGATCAGCGGCCGCTCGCTGTTCATGCGTGATGGAGGCGTTCAGCGGAACTCAACACAGATGAGCTGAGCAGCAAAGACCAAACTCAACCCCCGACCTGAGGACTGCAGGCTGCATTCGAACCCGAACATCCGACCGCCTGAGACTTTACATCACATTCACCCGTGTACGGTGCACAGAGATCAATCGGCGGTGATGAGGCCTGATTGTTCCTCACACACAGTTTATATGGACATCAAAGAAATATTACTCATTTCAGCCAAACGTTCTAAATCTATTAGAACCTTGTGAGAAACAGGGACCAGGACCAGTGTGGGGTCAGTCCTGATGCTGATGGGGTGGTGTGTTGGTGGGGTGGCGCAGATACAGCAGTGTTGCCGGAGTTTCGGTGTCCAACACTGCGTACAATTTGTCTTCTACAAGTCTGAGCTAACTCGGAATCTTCTGCTGTAAGTTGGGTTCACTTAAACCCCAAAACAACTTGATGCCATCAATGAGCAAAGTGTGAATTTCCTCATAGAGGGACCATCCATCCATCCATCCATCCATCCATTATCTTCCACTTAATGCTCTACTAGAGTTGTGGGGGAGTTCCCCATGCCCATCCTGAGGAGAACATTTCGGGCGCTGGGCAGATACACCCTGGACAGGGGGACAATCTATCTCTGGGCATACACTCACACTCTATATGGGGCAATTTGGAGAATTCAATTTACCATGATCCATGTTTTTGGACTGTGGGAGGAAACCGGAGAAACCAAGCCGGGAGAACATGGAAACTCCACCCAGATTTTAGAACCCAGAGCCCTGAGAGATGAACGTGCCAACCACTAAACCACCGTGCCACCATGGTGGGACCAATAAAGTGGTTTCTTATCTTATCTCATGGCCACCAAATTGGGAACCCCAAACTTATTTGCATATTCTGGTGAAAATATATCATCTCGTCTCATATGTACCGTTATACACATTTTATTTGCTGCTTTATATATATTCTATACTACTTTTATACGTAGATCTTAAGTATACATCTTAAATTTATTTTATATACTGTATTTACATATATTTATATATTATATTTAGTTTAAATATTTATATTATTTTTTTATATTTGTTGTGGTATATTATATATATTATATATATTCATAGTTGTATACTATATTATATTTCACATTTCACATAGCGATATGTGTAATTCTCATAAAATTTGAATTTAAATTAAAAAATAAAATAAAATAACAGGGTAATCGGGGTCCGTGACCCATAATTTCGTTCTTATCTCATGTAACACGTGATATTAATGCTAATAAAATTTCTTGAATCTTGAATCTTGAAAAGAACAAAAGAAGAGCATACAGAACGTTCTGCGTTCTTTTGTCTTTTTTTGTGATCAGCGTCTCGTTAATCAAACAACCTGCGAGCGCTAACGAGCACGTGCAGTCTGAAACTTAAACATACACTCACGGCTTTCCTGTGAATAAAGCCATCACTCAGTGTGTGTGTGTGTGTGTGTGTGTGTGTGTGTGTGTGTGTGTGTGTAAGGTGTAGATACAGAGGATATAAATCACAGCTGAGGGTTGTAGGTAGTCATTACGTTCTCACAGAGAACAACTGGTTCTCTCTTCCACATTCTTTCGGCTCAGTGCCCTCAGGACACCATCAATACCGAAGCCATTCTGCCCCCTTCAAACGCCCGTCTGCCCTCCTTTCTCTCTGTCATCGCCCCACTTTGTATCCACATCTGGAGAAGTGCAAATGCCCTGTAATATGGGGGTTAATTGCATAGACACCTTTTGATATCTTAATCCTATACTTTTTTTGCCGTGACACGTACTTCCACCGCCTTTAAACTGACATCATGCCCTAAAATAACACCTCACTGCAGTCCAGCCGCTGTGTTATTACCCCAAACCTTCACATACAGCCATGTGTTTGGTGTAAATCAAGGACGGTGAACCATGTGGAAACTTAACATCAATACCACAAGCCAGAAGACCCTGGGATAATTCCTAAACAGGCTATTTGCATGTTCTCCCCAGGTCTAAGTGGGTTTTCTAGAAATGCTAGAGTCCAAAACCCTGGCGAATCATTCGCAAAGGCTCATTCCAGGTGAAGGTTGTTAAAAAAGGCCCGCCTCCACGCAGAGAGCGAGGATCAGAGTGTGATGTATGAACAGAGTCGTATATAAATCATCTTCAGTGGCGGAGCTGACGGAACCCAACGCATTCCGCGACTTTTACTCTGCGTTTGTAATGTCATGTGTTTCTGATGGATGACCGTGTTGAAGGTTCAATCCGACTCCTTTATCTGTCAAACGCAGAAACCCAAATTGTTAGACAACAGGAGTGCGGGGGGGAATTTACGCTCCACGCCCATCAAACCAAACCCGACGAGTCCGGTTCTGCACAGCGCGGTGGACATGTGGACGTGAATATGGACCTTAATCCTGCATGAGGTAGCTGGGGTTCCAAAAAATATATATTTAAATATAGATATTTTTATATAAAGAGCGGTGGTATAGTGGTGAGTACGTCCGTCTGTCAGTGCTGGGGATCCAGGTTCGAATCCTGATCTGGGTGGAGTTTCCATGTTCTCCGAATTCTACAAAATCATGAATTCAAGTTAAATTGGCTGCACTATAATTCCCCCTAGGGCGGCAAGGTGGCTTAGTGGTTTAGCACGTTCGCCTCTCAGCACTAGGGATTCCTGGTTCGAATCCCAATCTGGGTGGAGTTTCCATGTTCTCCCCGTGTCCGCGTGGGTCTCCTCCGGGTTCTCCGGTTTCCTCCCACAGTCCAAAAAACATGGATCAAGGTCAATTGAATTCTCTAAATTGCCCCATATAGAATGTGTGAGTGAGTGAGTGTGTGCCCAGTGATAGATTGGTGCCCTGTCCTGGGTGTATCTGCCCAGCGCCCGAAACGTTCTCCCCTGGATGGGCATGGGGAACCCCCCCGCAACCCTAATAGAGGATAAAGTGGGAGATAATGAATGAATAAATAATTGTCCCTATATAGTGTGTGTGTGTGTGTGTGTGTGTGTGTGTGTGTGTGTGTGAGTGAGTGATTGTGCCCAGCGCCGTATTGGCGCCCTGTCCTAGATGCATCTGCTCAGCACCCGAAACTTACTCCTATGGAAGGTCCTGGGACCCCCATGTTCTGCCCCCTGCCCTCCAGTAGGATCAGATGGGGAGATGAGATGTACAGCTTTCTCATTAATTTTCTTTTAATTTCACTCATCGAATGAAATAATCTACACGAAGGACATAATTAATTTATAAAGATAATTTAAAGATAATGTTGAGAATTTGAACTTCTGTTCACTTCACGCAGTTAATTCTCATTTACAGCATTAAGTTTAGAACCTAAAATCATTCTGTATAATGTATGAATGCCACATTCAGTGTCTCTTCTCTTCTTGATGATCAGCATCTACATATCTGGCATTGACATATTTGTTCCTATTTTTTGGGTTCTTCTCAGATTGGACTGAACGTATGAAACGCGGAACGTTCCGCTGAGTTATGTGGAATTCTTCCTCGTAAATAAAATGGATTAACTCTATTACTTTTGCCTTCACGGTCTTTTTTTTCAGCCCTCGGCTCCGTTATAAATATATAAAGGGCCGCCGTATCACCTCGTTTGTGGCGCGCTCCCTTTTGTCTGATTTAGGAGCCAGCGGTGATTTGTCCTGAACAATAAATAAACAATAAGCTTTGAATTCTGAAAGCAAAACCTCAATTATTAATTTGTTTTGCTCGGTGAGAGAAAGGGAGGGAATCATTCATCTGAATCCATGGGGCCATTTGTTTTCTTCGTTAGGTCATTCCTAACCCTGAAAAGTAAAGATGTTTAATTAAGGTACCCACCCACCCACCCACCTATCCACCCACCCATCCATCCACCCTCCACATCAGAAACACATCCATTACGGGAGGCGAACAAAGAAAAACATGGGTTTAACCCACAGCACACAGCTCTAATGCACCGTCCACATTCAAATCAGAGCCTCGGCCTGGAGGAACGTGCGGGACCTCGGATGTGCGGGGCCGGGGTGAGACGGGCACGGCCTGGGCACTGCCCCACATGGCAGACTGGCAGGATGAAGCGCATCATGTTTACAATAACGACCCTGTTAACGACGACGGGTTCATTTATTTTAATAGCACATTAAGCCGACCGTGTGAAGCAGAACTAAAGAGACCGTCCGACTCGCCGCTGAGGGCCCCGTTGACCAGGTCAGTGGACTGGATGCCGAAAGAGGCCCCATTAGCAGAGACCTTCATTTGCCCCATCTGCACATGGCCGGGGCAATTCATCCTGCAGTAACGTTCCTGCAGCGACACTCTGAGCGCTCTGGTTCTCTCTGGGCCGAACTGACGAGATTAAAATCATACGGGCTGATCGTGTTTGGTTTGGGGGAGCGACGGGTGGAACCTGTATGGAGCAGATGGTTCCTCAGATGGAGATCCTTTCAAAGGGTTCTGTATGATAATTAATACAACATTTTGTTTTCTTTCTCTAAAGCGCCAGTAAACTATCTATCCATCCATTATCTCCGCTTGATCCTCTATTAGGGTCGCGGGGGGGGGGGGTTCCCCATGCCCATCCAGGGAAGAACATTTCGGGCGCTGTGCAGATAGACCCAGGACAGGACGCCAATCTATCACTGGACACACACTCACTCACACAGACACACTCTATATGGGGCAATTTGGAGAATTCAATTGACCTTGATCCATGTTTTTGGACTGTGGGAGGAAACCGGAGAACCCGGAGGAAACCCACGCGGACACGGGGAGAACATGCAAACTCCACCCAGAATGGGATTTGACCCAGGAATCCCCATCGCTGAGAGGAGAACATGCCAACCACTAAGCCACAGTGTGGCCCTGCCAGTAAACTAGTTTTATTTAAAATAACTGTTGTGTACCACAGCAGAATCCGTTAACATCTGGGGTTCTGTCGCTTACAACAAGAACATTTGGGGTCTACAGTGAGACCTTTCACCTTAAAATGTGAAGATTTAATGGTGTTGTGAGGACCGGGTTTCAGGTGAGTCCTCTTAATGTGAGAGTGTGTAAACAAATGTAGGTCCCCACAATGTGATATATAGCTGGAACAAACTCCACACCGCCCTGAACACACACACACACACACACACACACACACACACACACACACACTGTACTTACTGTACTCCCAGTGCAGAGCTGGAGGGGAACGAGAGGTCAGTCTGAACGTGATGGATGGCGGTGAGGACGGAGAACGTCTCTCTCTCACTGGTTAAACGATTCTCCAGCTTCTAATCTGAAAGTTTGGATAACGAATCTGTTGATCCTGATCTCGTTAAACCCCCATCATCATCATCATCATCATCATCATCATCATCATGATTACTAATTAACACACAGACCCAGAGCACAGGATACTTCAGAACTTAATGTTAAATCAAACAGACAGAGAGAACAGCGAGGGGCGGGGTTTGTACGGTAATGAACAATAACGTCATTCAGGTCATAACCCAGTTACTCACATCACCTGAGGGAGGCGCTGGAGTGCATACCTAAAGATGAAAGCACAGGGTGCCCCACCTGTCACAGGACAGACAAGGGAACATCCATATCTACCCCCAGACTGGGGGCGAGGGGGTTTGGGGGGGGGTGTAGAGCATGGTCTTTTATTAAAGCCACAAAGACTTCAGAATCAAAAGTTTATTTTTAATCAGCCGTTAATTATAAATATCTTTATATACCAGAAAAATAACTACCTACAGAACAATATACAGAACCGGCGGTCTGAGAACACTACGGCATGCGTCCCTGTACAACAACGTATATATTTACAGCCATTCAACAATGTGTCCTTTACTGAAGACGGGGTGAATGGAGAACCCGCTGATTCTTTGGGCGAGAACGTTTAAAGAACGTTAGGCGCGTACGTGCTGTTCTAATGTTAAATGTCTAAATGTGGGCGTGGCACCTGCTCAGCTTCTCCAGCGGTTACAGGTTAGAGTCCTCGTACATGTCCTTTACATGTTCTAATGGCAGGTTCCGGGTCAGAGGACGGAGGAACGCGTTCTGCACTCTGTCAGTGAGAGTGGTGGTTCAGTGAGAATTTACATCTATACATCGTCATAAAAGCAAAAGATTCGGGACAGAAACGGAGCCCGAGGCCGGCGGTGCCGTCCGAGGAACATCTAGACGTCTCTCAGATGGCCGCCCCCTGGTGGTGTCGCCGGTTCCTGCTCTTGCGGAGCTCCTGAACGTGTTTCCATTTGGCCTTCTGCTTCTGCTTCTTCTCTCTGTGCCAGAGCGCCTCGCAGTACTCCTCCAGCGACGGCGTGCTCAGGGCCCGCACGTAGTCCTTATAGTTCAGCCGGGACTCCGACGTCACGTCCGTCAGGTCCGCCGGGCGGTCCGGGGCTCCGCCCGCGACCGGGTGTCCGCTCAGGTGACCGCGCTCCAGGACCTTCAGGGAGACGTGGAGGATGGTGCGGGTGAAGCTGTGCTCCCGAGCCGTGCAGGCGTACAGTCCGGCATCGGCGCGCTGCAGCCAGCGAATCAGGAGGCCGCGTTCCGTCACCAGCACCCGCTCGTCCGGTTTGATCTGACGAAATCAGTTTTAAAACACCGTTTAGTTAAAGATGGAAGTGTTCACGTGTTTCTTTTTTTTAAATATTTAATTTGTTTTTAAAAATTTGCCCGAAAAAGCAAAACGTTTTCACTCAAAACTCGACCTTCACTAAAAGCTACCTCAACGTCGGAACCTCGGCCGCAGCCTCATCCATCAGCCGGATATTCAACCATGAGAAAGTTCACCGGCTCTTTAGAGCAATTCGCGATAATTAGGTGTCACCTCGGCCCGCCGATGGAGAATTCACATGTCACCTGTAGAGCCGGCGCTCATAAATCACCCTGACGCTTCGTGCAGGACCGTTCCGAGGGGAGAGGAGGGGAGGGGCACACAGCATGGCTTCAAGCCCTCCTCCAGACAGCGGGTCAGAGGTTGCCCCGTCACCTCCTGGACCGGCTTCCTGCTGACCTCTCATTACGGCGTGCGATTGGTCATTAGAGTCGTATTAGGCGAATCAGAAAAATGACTCGGGGGTAATTGATGCCCGAGCGAGACGGAAAGGTCGCGGCGTCTGTCCGGAACGATTACGGACGCCGGTCCGTATCTGAGGACTGCGCCTGTGTGTGTGTAATCAGCAGATCTAATCTGTATTCAAGGTGTTTCTTCACTGCTTTGGTGGCCTCTGACACCGGAAGGCCCGTCGGTTCTGAGGTGGAGGTCAGAGGCCCGGGGGAGGATGCACCGTGTTCCAGTAATAAAGAAGTGAGGACACAGTCGAAGGCGAGGCCGTGTGAAGTCCCATCGCACCGTATATCAATCGCGGGACGTTCTCCCGCTCGGTGGTTCTCACAAAACTTGGGTTCCTTTATCTGGAACGCAGCGCTGGGGTTCCGCCGCTCGCCAACAATGCTCTGCGCTCACGTCATGCCGTTGTCAAGACATAAAACAATGCAGCTGGGCTTCAGAGGAACCTCCAGACTTCAAAGAACGGAGGCTTTTACAAATATGTGCATGCTGATGCACACACACACACACACACTCACACACACACACACACACACACACACACACACTCTTTACTGTTTTCTTTAGACAGATGTTAACTGGACTGATGTTACCGGCATGAAGGTCTGGTGCTGATTAAAGCTTCAGGTAGACTGTAGGTATTAGAACTTTTAGAACCTTTAAATGTGGAGGTGAGGTGAGGACAAATGAGGTGGTAGCTCAGTGGTTAGGGTGATGGGCTCAATCAGAAGGTTGTGGGTACAAATCCCAGGATTCACTGAAGTTACCAAATGTGAGTTCTTGAGCAAGTCCCGGAACCTTAATTGCTCCAGGGTTGTTGGTTCCAAACCTGTACACGCTTTGTATAAAAATCCGCTAAATGACCAAATAAAAATGTAAATGCAAATGTAGGGCATATGCTCGGAGTGGTGGGTAGCCCTGTACACGGCACCCAGGGAGCAATTGGGGTTAGGTGCCTTCCACAAGTGCACTTAAGTCATGGTACTTGGTGGGCCTGGGAAATGAACCAGTGAGCTTCAGGTCGTGAGGATGGTTCCTTAACCACAAGCCAACAACAACAACCCCCAGTCATGGTACTTGTTGGGCCAAGGAAACAAACCAGGGATCTTTAGGTCGTCAGGATGGTTTCTTAACCATATGCCAACAACAACAACAACAACCCCCAGTCATGGTACTTGATGGGCCCGGGAAACGAACCACGGACCTTTAGGTCGTGAGGATGATTCCTTAACCACAAGCCAACAACAACAACAACCCCCAGTCAGGGTACTTGGTGGGCCTGGGAAACAAACCAGGGACCTTCAGGTCGTGAGGATGGTTTCTTAACCACAAGCCAGCAACAACAACAACCCCCAGTCATGGTACTTGGTGGCCCCGAGAAACGAACCAGGGACTTTCAGATTGTGAGGATGGTTCCTTAACCATATGCCAACAACAACAACAACCCCCAGAAATGGTACTTGATGGGCCCGGGAAACGAACCAGGGACCTTCAGGTCGTGAGAATGATTCCTTAACCACAAGCCAACAACAACAACAACAACCCCCAGTCATGGTACTTGTGGGCCCGGGAAACGAACCAGGGACCTTCATGTCATGTGGATGGTTCCTTAACCACAAGCCAACAACAACAACACCCAGTCATGGTACTTCGTGGGCCTGGGAAACGAACCAGGGACCTTCAGGTCGTGAGGATGATCCCTTAACCACAAGCCAACAACAACAACAACAACCCCCAGTCATGGTACTTGATGGGCCCGGGAAATGAACCAGGGACCTTCAGGTCGTGAGGATGGTTCCTTAACCACAAGCCAACAACAACAATAACCCCCAGTCATGGTACTTGATGGGCCCGGGAAATGAACCAGGACCTTCATGTCATGTGAGGATGATTCCTTAACCACAAGCCAACAACAACAACAACAACCCCCAGTCATGGTACTTGATGGGCCCGGGAAACGAACCACGGACCTTTAGGTCATGAGGATGGTTCCTTAACCACAAGCCAGCAACAACAACAACCCCCAGTCATGGTACTTCATGGGCCCGGGATGGACCCTTCCCCAAACTATTCCAGCAGGTTTGCAAGCACTCATTTGTACAGCCTACATCTCTGAAGACCGAGGGGCGTGGCCCTGTTCTTATGTGCCCATGCAATGAAACGTTGATGCTGAGGTTCAGACGTCCAGCATCCATCGCTTTCAGTAATCAGTCATCTTTAACTGAATGATGACAATCTCACTCAACAGATGGAGAGGAAACAACACATTCCTGAAGTCCAACATCCCGCAGTCCACTATACTCCACTATACTCCACGATACTAACCACTTCAAGTAACGTTCTACTACAAACAGAACACGACGTCTGACTTATACATGATGAAATTCTACGAACCCCTATAAAATATCCACTAACATTGTTATGGCAACAGAAACAGGTCGACACACCTTCCGCTACCTTCTCATTACCGCCCGACAAGTCCGGGCACCTGGAGAAGCTCGTGCACTGCGTCTGAACTGTTCCACTGAAAGGTCATCCTGCAACACGCATCAGCGAGGCGGCAGACATTTATAAAGCGTTCGGCTGCAAACGTTTAAATCCTGCACGTTTATTTATAATTCTAAAGCTTCGTTTATTAGATTAGTGCCAATAAGTTAACGTTTGGTAAGCGTGTGTTTTGGATGCCCGATTTAAAGATGCCTTCCACTCTGCGTGGACATGATGTTTGCAGAACGGAGGTCCGTGAGATTCTGCGATGGTCTGATTTCTCAGCGCAGAGCCCTCAGGGCTGCGAGGCCGCGGCATTGTGGGAGGAAAACCTGCTGTTTTAGGGATGGCATGCTGTAATCTGTATCTGTTAGGTTTGGATAAACATTGGTATCTATACACACACACACACACACACACACACACTCACAACAGGCTTGCATTAACACAAAAGCCTTCATTCGGTTCCCATCACTCAGTGTTGTTTCTTTCGAGGTGAAGTATGGGGTCATATTTGAGTTTTTTTTGCAGGTGTTGTGCCTGCCTGTGTGTGTGTGTGTGTGTGTGTGTGTGTGTGTGTGTGTGAACTGCAGATGCCCATTGCAGCTGCATTATTTAGCATCTGTTAACAAAGAAGGACAAAAAAGGGGAGGAAATAAGAAACAAGAGCGAAAGTATGAAACGAAAAGAAAAAAAACATAAGTGGGATGTTCTATAAATACGGTACGCATCGTATGTCTGCATCTCCACCGAGGTCAGGCAGGGCCTCCAAATACAGGGCACGTGCGTACACACACACACACACACACACACACACACACATCATTCATATACCCTTTAGTGCCCCCGAGTTTCCAGGCTATTCACATGTGATTAACTGCAGTCGTGATCGATCAATACGGTAATGTTGCTGATATAACACTCAGAGGAGTTTGCACAGACTATACATTTATCATATCGGTGTGAAATCCACACACACACACACACACACACACACACACACACACACACACACACACACAGCAAAAAAAATAATAAAACACCCACACGGAGCACAAGGTCAAATCCTCCTTCATATCCGCAGTAGGCATCATTTCAGAGGAGGTGCACATATGTGGGTGATGAGGGTTTGCTTTAGTCGTCCTGGTGTGTGTGTGTGTGTGTGTGTGAGTGTGTGTGTGTGTGTGTGAGTGTGTGTGTGTGTGTGTGTGTGTGTGTGTGTGTGTGTACCATAAGGTCAGGGAGATTTATAGGGAGGGAGCTCCAAAGTTGGCACAGCATTAAGTGTTTGATGCAGAAATCCGGAGTTTGAAGACGACGTGGAGACAGACGGGTCAGAGCTCAGGATGGGGGCGGAGCTAAAGTCTGTATGTCTTTCATCCTTTACTACTTACTGTATATATAAAAACAATAAGTATACACGAAAGTATTGGGACGCCCACACATTACACCTACAGGAACTTTAATGAAAAGCCAATCGTGGACGACTTCGCTTCGAACCCTGAGCCGCCCGCGGAGGCCGTGTGTCTCCGACCTCGGATTCACCGCACGGCACTGAAGACCTCGTCCTGAACGTTTTTTTAAGATTCAGCATTTTTTCCATTCCTATCCCTGCAGTCTCAGACACGCTACGTGTTGCGACGAACGCGTTATGTTCTAAACCACGTTCCGCATCGTGTCATATTACAATTTTAACACCGACGAGAACCTACCGCCGGGTCCGACATGAGAGACGAGTCCGAAGCTTTCTGCATCATGATGTAAGAACAGGTTAAAAACGCAAACTGGTTCCTGTAGATATGGGGGGGGGGGGGGAATGCAGGGGAGAACGTTTCGGGTGCTGGGCAGATACACCCAGGAGAGGGCGCCAATCTATAGCTAGGCAGACACTCACTCACACAGACACACTCTCTATGGGGCAATTTGGAGAACTCAATTTACATTGAATCCATGTTTTTGGACTGTGGGAGGAAACCGGAGAACCCGGAGGAAACCCACGTGGAAACGGGGAGAACATTGAAACTCCACCCAGATAGGGATTTGAACCTGGATCCCCAGTGCTGAGAGGAGAACATGCAAATCACTCTACCACCCTGCCGCTGCTGCACCTCAAACCGACTCTAAAGTGAAACAGACAGCAGTAATGATCCAGCGTTACTCCACCTGCAGGAGCGCTGTAATCAATCACCTCCACCTGCAGGAGCACGCTGTAATCACCTCCACCTGCAGGAGCGCTCTAATCAATCACCTCCACCTGCAGGAGCACGCTGTAATAACCTCCACCTGCAGGAGCGCTCTAATCAATCACCTCCACCTGCAGGAGCGCGCTGTAATAACCTCCACCTGCAGGAGCGCTCTAATCAATAACCTCCACCTGCAGGAGCGCGCTGTAATAACCTCCACCTGCAGGAGCGCTCTAATCAATCACCTCCACCTGCAGGAGCGCGCTGTAATAACCTCCACCTGCAGGAGCACGCTGTAATAAACTCCACCTGCAGGAGCGCTCTAATCAATCACCTCCACCTGCAGGAGCGCGCTGTAATCACCTCCATCTGCTGTAATAACCTCCACCTGCAGGAGCGCGCTGTAATAACCTCCACCTGCAGGAGCGCTCTAATCAATCACCTCCACCTGCAGGAGCACGCTGTAATAAACTCCACCTGCAGGAGCGCTCTAATCAATCACCTCCACCTGCAGGAGCACGCTGTAATCACCTCCACCTGCAGGAGCGCTGTAATCACCTCCACCTGCAGGAGCGCTCTAATCAATCACCTCCACCTGCAGGAGCACGCTGTAATAACCTCCACCTGCAGGAGCACGCTGTAATAACCTCCACCTGCAGGAGCACGCTGTAATCACCTCCACCTGCAGGAGCGCGCTGTAATCACCTCCACCTGCAGGAGCGCTGTAATCACCTCCACCTGCAGGAGCGCGCTGTAATAACCTCCACCTGCAGGAGCACGCTGTAATCACCTGCAGGAGCGCTCTAATCTGCAGGAGCACGCTGTAATCACCTCCACCTGCAGGAGCGCTGTAATCACCTCCACCTGCAGGAGCGCTCTAATCAATCACCTCCACCTGCAGGAGCGCGCTGTAATAACCTCCACCTGCTGTAATCACCTCCACCTGCAGGAGCGCGCTGTAATCACCTCCACCTGCAGGAGCGCTGTAATCACCTCCACCTGCAGGAGCGCGCTGTAATAACCTCCACCTGCAGGAGCACGCTGTAATAAACTCCACCTGCAGGAGCGCTCTAATCAATCACCTCCACCTGCAGGAGCACGCTGTAATCACCTCCACCTGCAGGAGCGCTGTAATCACCTCCACCTGCAGGAGCGCTCTAATCAATCACCTCCACCTGCAGGAGCACGCTGTAATAACCTCCACCTGCAGGAGCACGCTGTAATCACCTCCACCTGCAGGAGCGCGCTGTAATCACCTCCACCTGCAGGAGCGCGCTGTAATCACCTCCACCTGCTGTAATAACCTCCACCTGCAGGAGCGCTGTAATCACCTCCACCTGTGCTGCTCAGGTTCCTCATAAAGCTGTAATTAAGACGACGGATCTGCGGTCGTTAAAATCCTTTCATCTTTTAATTCGGATGAAACGACGTCGGCGGCGATGCCTTCGTCTGAATTACACTCGTCCTCGTTAATTAATGAGCGATTCGAACCGCGTCTCGTTTGCTGAGTGAACAGAAAGCAGACGTCTTTACGACCCTGACGTCCAGCTGCTCCGGATTACAGATGTTTTGATCAGCTGCTCACATCTGGATCTTAAAACACATCTGGATCTGTCTTT
Organism: Corydoras sp. C115; assembly: GCA_019802505.1. Classification (NCBI taxonomy): domain Eukaryota; kingdom Metazoa; phylum Chordata; class Actinopteri; order Siluriformes; family Callichthyidae; genus Corydoras; species Corydoras sp. C115. Next base: position 4,713 of record JAFMOC010000226.1, on the reverse strand, counting down.
ATGGAAGAACTGTTGAAATCTCATCAAGTCGCTTCCCAGAGAACGGGCGGCACGGTGGCTTAGTGGTTTAGCATGTTCTCCTCTCAGTGCTGGGGATTCCCGGTTCGAATCCCAATCTGGGTGGAGTTTGCATGTTCTCCCCGTGTCCACATGGGTTTCCTGCGGGTTCTCCGGTTTCCTCTCACAGTCCAAAAACATGGATCAAGGTCAATAGAGTTGTCCAAATTGCCCCATATAGAGTGTGTGTGTGTGTGTGTGTGTGTGTGTGTGTGTGAGTGTGAGTCCAGTGATAGATTCTTCAGGTAGGTTCTTCAGTTTACTCCCACAGTCCAAAAATATGGATTTAAGGTGAATTGGCTGCTCTAAATTGCCCCTATATGTTGATTCGAGCCTCAGTATTTTTACATAGAACAACTCATACCTAAGGGCAACACAGTTGCTTAGTGGTTTACCATGTTCTCCTCTCAGTGCTGGGGATTCCTGGTTTGAATCCCCATCTGGGTGGAGTTTCCATGTTCTCCATGGGTTTCCTCCGGGTTCTCCGGTTTCCTCCCACAGTCCAAAAACATGGATTAAGATCAATTGAATTCTCCAAATGGCCCCATATAGAGTGTGTATGTGTGAGTGTGTGTGTGTGAGTGAGTGTGTGCCCAGTGATAGATTTCCCCCCTGTCCTGGGTGTATCTGTCCAGCGCCCGAAACGTTCTCCCCTGGATGGGCATGGGGAACCCCCCCGTGACCCTAATAGAGGATAAAGCGGAAGATAATGGATGGATGGATGTTCTGTGCAGAGACGCAATAAATAAAAGCGGGGTGGATACTTGGAGTGATGCTGATTACCTAACACACACACACACACACACACACACACACACACACACACACACACACACACACACACACTGAGGTGGCTGCTGCTGCTGCTGGTTACCTCGTGATGTTGTTCCGCTCCCGTTCTCTGAATAAACCAGCGGATCTCGGCCTGCTGGGACTTGGGCAGACACTCCAGGAAAGTGGAGTTGCTCTCGACGCCGTACAGAACCTTCTCCTCGATGTTCTTCCCCAGAACTGTGAGAGAGGATGCATTAGAGGCCGAGCAAGCGGGTCAGCACATGTTCTGTTCGTCGGTGGGGTTTGTCTCAGTGCATCATGGCAGTGAGGGGGAACAGTTTTAGGACTCATTGTGGGTCCATTAGCCGAGCCCCTCTGGACAGTCCTGCATTTTAACTAAGTACAATAGAGAGCTTTCAACTGAGCTTTTAGAAACACACACACACACACACACACACACACACATACACACACATACACACACATACACACACACGTACCATCATCTGTGTCCCAGCACTGACTGGACGGATCTCCATGTTTAATGTCCTGTCTTCTGGCTCGTCTGTAAAACACAAATTTATTTTTATTACATTTATTAAACATTTATTTTAATGTTGAATTAAAGTATCGGGCGGCACGGTGGCTTAGTGGTTTGGCATGTTCTCCTCTCAGGGTTGGGGATTCCCGGTTCGAATCCCAATCTGGGTGGAGTTTGCATGTTCTCCCTGTGTCCGCGTGGGTTTCCTCCGGGTTCTCCGGTTTCCTCCCACAGTCCAAAAACATGGATCAAGGTCAATTGAATTCTCCAAATTGCCCCATATAGAGTGTGTCTGTGTGAGTGTGTGCCCAGTGATAGATTGCCCCCTGTCCTGGGTGTATCTGCCCAGCGCCTGAAACGTTCTCCCCTGGATAAGCATGGGGAACACTCCCACCATGACCCTAATAGAGGATAAAGCGGAAGATAACGGATGGATGGAATTAAATTATCCTCGTTATGAATTAAACAGGTTTATCTATTATTTATTAAACTTGTAACATCGTTCAAGACAGACAGGCGGTACTCCCCACTGCACCACAGCGCCACCTGGACCCATCATTGGTTAGATATGTTATCTAATAACTCAATCAAATCTAATTAGTTAGAATATCTGTGAACAATAAGCAAAGAGAAGAAGGTTTGGATGCTGGACTTTAAAGAGCAGATGCACAAAGGGAACCAGACTCTGCATCTGTTAGGAATGACCTGACCTGCTTGTGTCAGCAGTAAACCCGAAAAACCTGGGCAGGGAAACTTATCTGGCAGCGCACATACATCATCTCAACAACAATGCCTCTCTAATCAATTCGCTTGTCCGGTCCACTCCCATTCCACCAGCAGCAGGGTGCACAGATACACAGCACATATATATTTATAAATCAGAGAATAAGTAGGTCATTGGTCATTCCTTAATAGCATATATCTAATAAAGAGAAAAGGAACTTCCCCAAACTGTTTGCACGAGGTCGAGTGCTTGATTTTATTACCCTGCATTAAAGAAAACACCTCATTTTAATGATTAAGGGGTGTGTCCTCATGGCACGGTGGTTTGGTGTTTTGCATGTTCTCCTCTCAGCACTAGGGATTCCCCGTTCGAATCCCCATCTGGGTGGAGTTTCCATGTTCTCCCCGTGTCCACGTGGGTTCCTCCGGGTTCTCCGCTTTCCTCCCACAGTCCAAAAACATGGATCAAGTCAATTGAGTTCTCCAAATTGCCCCATATAGAGTGTGTGTGTGTGAGTGAGTGTGTGCCCAGCAATGGATTGGCACCCTGTCCTAGGTGTATCTGCCCAGCGCCCGAAATGTTCTCCCCTGGATGGGCATGGGGACCCCCCCGCGACCCTGATAGAGGATGAAGCAGAAGATAATGGATGGATGGGAGGGGTGTGTCCTCATGCTGATGGCCATGTGGGGTGGTTCGGGGTGTTCACCTCTTGGACGCAGGAGCATATCTGGAGCAGTGAGCGCCGTCCCAGGCGCAGTAAGGGTCTCGGGCCAGGCAGCACTCCGCACATCCCTGGCCGTAAATGTGACACCTGTGCAGCGCCACCAGCACCAGGCCGTCACCTCCGCCCACGAACAGCTGCTGCTGTGGACACACAATTCAACACGGCCTTCAGACCATCAGACGGAACCACGCGAGCAGGAAACCCATCAGAGACGCTTTGATTTAGAACCTCATTGACCCCAATAGGAAGAAACGTGTTTGCTTTGGGACGGGTTTGGACGCGAGTGTGTCTTCAGGCCGGAGCTCGGACGCCATGCTTTCAGACGGAGACCGCTCTGAGACCCGAGGGCCGAGAGGCAAATCTAATGTTTATTGGGGTTGGTTGATTTGTCAGGCGCCCCCCCCCACTGGGTGGGAAACTGATGTAGGGTCAGGAGCAGGTGGGTGATAGAACGTTCGGTTCAGTGGATGATGATGAGATGAACAGATGGATGGATGACGTTGGTGTTTTGCGTGGGGCGTAAAATAAATGAGCCGGCCTGAAGAAACCCAAAAAATACACCCGACATGAGACGTGGTTCTACACGTGGGGGTGTGTCGGTACCTGTTTGGATGAGATCTCCATACTCAGGATGGGGGAAGGGTTCTGGAATCACACACAGGGTAGATTATCAGGACTATGAACAAAAAAATATTGATAAATCTAATTAATTTCGACGTCGTTACCTTAAACACTTGTAGTTCTTCGAGCACGACGTCTTCAGCCGCCCAGTTGTCCTGACTGATGCTGACCACCTTCAAAACTGACCCCACATCTGGAGAATATACAAAAACGGAGGGATGCTTTTTCTAAAGGTTACACTGCACTGCCCCCTGCTGGAGGCGCTCTGCAAACACGGGCATGTTTTAATTGGGCTTTAAAATAAGAGTTTTATTCTAATCTAATTTAATTAGTATGTAGTTCCCCTGTCCCCTGTACCTGTCCCCAGGAACATGACGGCGTACTGTCCGTCGTCGGCAGGGACGCGGTCCACGGCGATCTGCGTCAGCCGATACTCCGTGTTGATCCGGGTGAAGATCGGCCGACCGGTGATCGGGTACACGGACTGATACATGAGGGGGTGCATTCTGACAAAACTGATGACATCATCGGGAAAGTCTTTGGTGGTCTTTATGCGAGGGTCGTAGGTTCGACTCGGACACTGCCATTAAAAAAAAGAGAAAATAATATTTATATTAACAATATGAACTTCAGATGAGCGGCACGGTGGCATAGTGGTTTGGCACGTTCTCCTCTCAGCACTAGGGTTTCCCGGTTCGAATCCCCATCTGGGTGGAGTTTCCATGTCCTCCCCGTGTCCGTGTGGGTTTTCTCCGGGTTCTCCGGTTTCCTCCCACAGTCCAAAAACATGGATCAAGTCAATTGAATTCTCCAAATTGCCCCATATAGAGTGTGTGTGTGTTTGTGTGTGCCCAGCGATGGATTGGCGTCCTGTCCTGGCTGTATCTGCCCAGCGCCCGAAACGTTCTCCCCTGGATGGGCATGGGGAACCCCCCCGCGACCCTAATAGAGATAAAGCGGAAGATAATGAATGAATGAATGAATGAACTTCAGATGGAACTCCTGTCTGTTAGAGGACATTCTTTTATTAGGTTAGACTGCCCTCTTGTGGTTACGAGTAATATTGAACCCCAAGATGAATGTTTTGTGAGAAGTAAAACGAAATAAACCTACAAAAACATTAAAGGGATTAAACACGACATTAAAAACAATTAAATAAAATGCACTTAATGAACAAAAGTATAAGGACACAGTCCTATTAATAATAATAACACATTTTATTTATAAGCACCTTTTAAAACAGTCAACACTATATTAGTAAATATTCCATCC
>JAFMOC010000225.1:430000-479788 GCA_019802505.1 Corydoras sp. C115 | reverse complement strand
TTTCCTGTTCATTTAGTGTGTTTTTCAGACGTATTTCAGGCTTATTTTGTGTATCTCGTGCTTTTTACATGTTGTGTGTTTTTGTGCATGTCCCACGTTTTTGTCCGTTTTCACAAATTTTGCACGTTTTCTGTACATTTTACAGGTTTCCTGTTCATTTAGTGTGTTTTTTTAGACGTATTTCAGGCTTATTTTGTGTATCTCGTGCTTTTTACATGTTGTGTGTTTTTGTGCATGTCCCACGTTACATATTGTGTGTTTTTTTGCATGTCCGTTTTCACAAATTTTGCACGTTTTCTGTACATTTTACAGGTTTCCTGTTCATTTAGTGTGTTTTTCAGACGTATTTCAGGCTTATTTTGTGTATCTCGTGCTTTTTACATGTTGTGTGTTTTTGTGCATGTCCCACGTTTTTGTCCGTTTTCACAAATTTTGCACGTTTTCTGTACATTTTACAGGTTTCCTGTTCATTTTGTGTGTTTTTCAGACGTATTTCAGGCTTATTTTGTGTATCTCGTGCTTTTTACATGTTGTGTGTTTTTTGCATGTCCCACGTTTTTTTCCGTTTTCACAAATTTTGCACGTTTTCTGTACATTTTACAGGTTTCCTGTTCATTTAGTGTGTTTTTTTTTCAGACGTATTTCAGGCTTATTTTGTGTATCTCGTGCTTTTTACATGTTGTGTGTTTTTTGCATGTCCCACGTTTTTGTCCGTTTTCACAAATTTTGCACGTTTTCTGTACATTTTTTGCAGGTTTCCTGTTCATTTAGTGTGTTTTTCAGACGTATTTTCAGGCTTATTTTGTGTATCTCGTGCTTTTTACATGTTGTGTGTTTTTTGTGCATGTCCCACGTTTTTCCCACGTTTTTGTCCGTTTTTCACAAATTTTGCACGTTTTCTGTACATTTTACAGGTTTCCTGTTCATTTAGTGTGTTTTTTTTTCAGACGTATTTCAGGCTTATTTTGTGTATCTCGTGCTTTTTTTTGTTGTGTGTTTTTTGTGCATGTTCCACGTTTTTGTCCGTTTTCACAAATTTTTGCACGTTTTCTGTACATTTTACAGGTTTCCTGTTCATTTAGTGTGTTTTTCAGACGTATTTCAGGCTTATTTTGTGTATCTCGTGCTTTTTACATGTTGTGTGTTTTTGTGCATGTCCCACGTTTTTGTCCGTTTTTTCACAAATTTTGCACGTTTTCTGTACATTTTACAGGTTTCCTGTTCATTTAGTGTGTTTTTCAGACGTATTTCAGGCTTATTTTGTGTATCTCGTGCTTTTTACATGTTGTGTGTTTTTGTGCATGTCCCACGTTACATGTTGTGTGTTTTTGTGCATGTCCGTTTTCACAAATTTTGCACGTTTTCTGTACATTTTACAGGTTTCCTGTTCATTTAGTGTGTTTTTCAGACGTATTTCAGGCTTATTTTGTGTATCTCGTGCTTTTTACATGTTGTGTGTTTTTGTGCATGTCCCACGTTTTTTGCATGTCCCACGTTTTTGTTTTCTGTACATTTTACAGGTTTCCTGTTCATTTAGTGTGTTTTTCAGACGTATTTCAGGCTTATTTTGTGTATCTCGTGCTTTTTTTTACATGTTGTGTGTTTTTTGCATGTCCCACGTTTTTTTTTGTCCGTTTTCACAAATTTTGCACGTTTTCTACATTTTACAGGTTTTCTGTTCATTTAGTGTGTTTTTCAGACGTTTTCAGGCTTATTTTGTGTATCTCGTGCTTTTTACATGTTGTGTGTTTTTTTGCATGTCCCACGTTTTTTTTTGTCCGTTTTCACAAATTTTGCACGTTTTTTCTGTACATTTTACAGGTTTCCTGTTCATTTAGTGTGTTTTTTTTTCAGACGTATTTTTCAGGCTTATTTTGTGTATCTCGTGCTTTTTACATGTTGTTTGTTTTTGTGCATGTCCCACGTTTTTGTCCGTTTTCACAAATTTTGCACGTTTTCTGTACATTTTACAGGTTTCCTGTTCATTTAGTGTGTTTTTCAGACGTATTTCAGGCTTATTTTGTGAATCTCGTGCTTTTTACATGTTGTGTGTTTTTGTGAATGTTCCACGTTTTTTTCCGTTTTCACAAATTTTACACGTTGTCTGTACATTTTACAGGTTTCCTGTTCATTTAGTGTGTTTTTATGACATATTTCAGGCTTATTTTGTGTATCTCGTGCTTTTTACATTTTGTGTGTTTTTGTGCATGTCCCACGTTGTGTGTTTTTGTGCATGTTCCACGTTTTTGTCCGTTTTCACAAATTTTACACGTTGTCTGTACATTTTACAGGTTTCCTGTTCATTTAGTGTGTTTTTCACATGTATTTTCACATGTATTTTCACATGTATTTCAGGCTTATTTTGTGTATGTCGTGCTTTTTACATGTTGTGTGTTTGTGCATGTTCCAGGTTTTTGTCCGTTTTCACAAATTTTACACGTTTTCTGTAAATTTTACAGGTTTCCTGTTCATTTAGTGTGTTTTTCATTTAATGTGTTTTTCAGATGTATTTCAGGATTATTTTGTGTATCTCGTGCCTTTTACATGTTGTGTGTTTTTGTGCATGTCCGTTTTCACAAATTTTGCACGTTTTCTGTACATTTTACAGGTTTCCTGTTCATTTAGTGTGTTTTTCAGACGTATTTCAGGCTTATTTTGTGTATCTCGTGCTTTTTACATGTTGTGTGTTTTTGTGCATGTCCCACGTTTTTGTCCGTTTTCACAAATTTTGCACGTTTTCTGTACATTTTACAGGTTTCCTGTTCATTTAGTGTGTTTTTTTTCAGACGTATTTCAGGCTTATTTTGTGTATCTCGTGCTTTTTACATGTTGTGTGTTTTTGTGCATGTCCCACGTTTTTTTGTCCGTTTTTTCACAAATTTTGCACGTTTTCTGTACATTTTACAGGTTTGTTCATTTTTTAGTGTGTTTTTTTTCAGACGTTTTTCAGGCTTATTTTGTGTATCTCGTGCTTTTTACATGTTGTGTTTTTTTGCATGTCCCACGTTTTTTTTCCATTTTTTTTGTCCGTTTTCACAAATTTTGCACGTTTTCTGTACATTTTACAGGTTTCCTGTTAATTTAGTGTTTTTTTCAGACGTATTTCAGGCTTATTTTGTGTATCTCGTGCTTTTTACATGTTGTGTGTTTTTGTGCATGTCCATATTTTTTGTCCGTTTTCACAAATTTTGCACGTTTTCTTTACGTTTTGCAGGTTTCCCGTTCGTTTAGAGTGTTTTTCAGATGTATTTCAGGCTTATTTTGTGTATCTCGTGCTTTTTACATGTTTTTTTTTGTGTTTTTTGTGCACGTTTTCTGTACACGTTTTGTTGTTCATTTTTTTTTTTTTTCAGACATTTTCAGGCTTATTTTGTACGTTTTTTACATGTTTGTGTTTTTTACATGTTTTTTTTTGTCCTTTTCACAAATTTTGCACGTTTTTACATTTTACAGTGTTTTTCAGTTTTAGTGTGTTTTTCAGACGTATTTCAGGCTTATTTTGTGTATCTCGTGCTTTTTACATGTTGTGTGTTTTTGTGCATGTCCCACGTTTTTTTCCGTTTTCACAAATTTTGCACGTTTTCTGTACATTTTACAGGTTTCCTGTTCATTTAGTGTGTTTTTCAGACGTATTTCAGGCTTATTTTGTGTATCTCGTGCTTTTTACATGTTGTGTGTTTTTTTGCACGTCCCACGTTTTTGTCCGTTTTCACAAATTTTGCACGTTTTCTGTACATTTTACAGGTTTCCTGTTCATTTAGTGTGTTTTTCAGACGTATTTCAGGCTTATTTTGTGTATCTCGTGCTTTTTACATGTTGTGTGTTTTTGTGCATGTCCCACGTTTTTTTGTCCGTTTTTTCACAAATTTTTTGCACGTTTTCTGTACATTTTACAGGTTTCCTGTTCATTTAGTGTGTTTTTTTTCAGACGTATTTCAGGCTTTTTTTTCAGGCTTTTTTGTGTGTATCTTGCTTTTTACATGTTGTGTGTGTTTTTGTGCATGTCCCACGTTACATATTGTGTGTTTTTTTGCATGTCCGTTTTCACAAATTTTGCACGTTTTCTGTACATTTTACAGGTTTCCTGTTCATTTTGTGTGTTTTTCAGACGTATTTCAGGCTTATTTTGTGTATCTCGTGCTTTTTACATGTTGTGTGTTTTTGTGCATGTCCCACGTTTTTGTCCGTTTTCACAAATTTTGCACGTTTTCTGTACATTTTACAGGTTTCCTGTTCATTTAGTGTGTTTTTCAGACGTATTTCAGGCTTATTTTGTGTATCTCGTGCTTTTTACATGTTGTGTGTTTTTGTGCATGTCCCACGTTTTTGTCCGTTTTCACAAATTTTGCACGTTTTTTGTACATTTTACAGGTTTCCTGTTCATTTAGTGTGTTTTTCAGACGTATTTTCAGGCTATTTTTTTTTTTGTGTGTGTTTTTTTTTCATTTTCCCACGTTTTTTTTTTCACAAATTTTGCACGTTTTCTGTACATTTTACAGGTTTCCTGTTCATTTAGTGTGTTTTTTTCAGACGTATTTCAGGCTTATTTTGTGTATCTCGTGCTTTTTTTTACATGTTGTGTGTTTTTGTGCATGTCCCACGTTTTTGTCCGTTTTTCACAAATTTTGCACGTTTTCTGTACATTTTACAGGTTTCCTGTTCATTTAGTGTGTTTTTCAGACGTATTTCAGGCTTATTTTGTGTATCTCGTGCTTTTTACATGTTGTGTGTTTTTGTGCATGTCCCACGTTTTTGTCCGTTTTCACAAATTTTGCACGTTTTCTGTACATTTTACAGGTTTCCTGTTCATTTTTTTAGTGTTTTTTTCAGACGTATTTCAGGCTTTTCATTTTTTTTTGTATCTCGTGCTTTTTTTACATGTTGTGTGTTTTTGTGCATGTCCCACGTTTTTTTTTCCATTTTTTGTCCGTTTTCACAACTTTTGCACGTTTTCTGTACATTTTACAGGTTTCCTGTTCATTTATTTTGTTTTTCAGACGTATTTCAGGCTTATTTTGTGTATCTCGTGCTTTTTACATGTTGTGTGTTTTTTTGCATGTCCCACGTTTTTGTCCGTTTTCACAAATTTTGCACGTTTTCTGTACATTTTACAGGTTTCCTGTTCATTTAGTGTGTTTTTTTCAGACGTATTTCAGGCTTATTTTGTGTATCTCGTGCTTTTTTTACATGTTGTGTGTTTTTGTGCATGTCCCACGTTTTTTTGTCCGTTTTTTTGCAAATTTTGCACGTTTTCTGTACATTTTACAGGTTTCCTGTTCATTTAGTGTGTTTTTTCAGACGTATTTCAGGCTTATTTTGTGTTTTTTGCATGTCTCGTGCTTTTTTTCACATTTTGTGTTTTTTTTTACAGTGTTCATGTTAGTTTTTTTTCAGACGTATTTCAGGCTTATTTTGTGTATCTCGTGCTTTTTACATGTTGTGTGTTTTTGTGCATGTCCCACGTTTTTGTCCGTTTTCACAAATTTTGCACGTTTTCTGTACATTTTACAGGTTTCCTGTTCATTTTGTGTGTTTTTCAGACGTATTTCAGGCTTATTTTGTGTATCTCGTGCTTTTTACACGTTGTGTTTTTTTGTGCATGTTCCACGTTTTTGTCCGTTTTCACAAATTTTGCACGTTTTCTGTACATTTTACAGGTTTCCTGTTCATTTAGTGTGTTTTTCAGACGTATTTCAGGCTTATTTTGTGTATCTCGTGCTTTTTACATGTTGTGTGTTTTTGTGCATGTCCCACGTTACATATTGTGTGTTTTTTTGCATGTCCGTTTTCACAAATTTTGCACGTTTTCTGTACATTTTACAGGTTTCCTGTTCATTTAGTGTGTTTTTCAGACGTATTTCAGGCTTATTTTGTGTATCTCGTGCTTTTTACATGTTGTGTGTTTTTGTGCATGTCCCACGTTTTTGTCCGTTTTCACAAATTTTGCACGTTTTCTGTACATTTTACAGGTTTCCTGTTCATTTAGTGTGTTTTTCAGACGTATTTCAGGCTTATTTTGTGTATCTCGTGCTTTTACATGTTGTGTGTTTTTGTGCATGTCCCACGTTTTTGTCCGTTTTTTCACAAAATTTTGCACGTTTTCTGTACATTTTACAGGTTTCCTGTTCATTTAGTGTGTTTTTTTTTTCAGACGTATTTCAGGCTTATTTTGTGTCTCGTGCTTTTTTTTATGTTGTGTGTTTTTGTGCATGTCCCACGTTTTTTTTTTTTGTGTCCGTTTTCACAAATTTTGCACGTTTTCTGTACATTTTACAGGTTTCCTGTTCATTTTTGTGTTTTTTTTTCACGTATTTCAGGCTTATTTTGTGTATCTCGTGCTTTTTACATGTTGTGTGTTTTTTGTGCATGTCCCACGTTTTTGTCCGTTTTCACAAATTTTGCACGTTTTCTGTACATTTTACAGGTTTCCTGTTCATTTAGTGTGTTTTTTCAGACGTATTTCAGGCTTATTTTGTGTATCTCGTGCTTTTTACATGTTGTGTGTTTTTTGTGCATTTTTGCACGTTTTCTGTACATTTTACAGGTTTCCTGTTCATTTAGTGTTGTTTTTCAGACGTATTTCAGGCTTTTTGTGTATCTCGTGCTTTTTACATGTTGTGTTTTTTGTGCATGTGCCACGTTTTACATGTTTGTTTTTGTGCATGTCCCACGTTTTTTTTTTTTGCACAAATTTTGCACGTTTTTTTGCACATTTTCTGTACATTTTACAGGTTTCCTGTTCATTTAGTGTGTTTTTTCAGACGTATTTCAGGCTTATTTTGTGTATCTCGTGCTTTTTTTCATGTTGTGTGTTTTTGTGCATGTCCCACGTTTTTTCCGTTTTTTTCACAAATTTTGCACGTTTTTGCACGTTTTCTGTACATTTTACAGGTTTCCTGTTCATTTAGTGTGTTTTTTTTTCAGACGTATTTCAGGCTTATTTTGTGTATCTCGTGCTTTTTTTACATGTTGTGTGTTTTTGTGCATGTCCCACGTTTTTTGTCCGTTTTCACACAAATTTTGCACGTTTTCTGTACATTTTACAGGTTTCCTGTTCATTTAGTGTGTTTTTTTTCAGACGTATTTCAGGCTTATTTTGTGTATCTCGTGCTTTTTACATGTTGTGTGTTTTTTTGTGCATGTCCCACGTTTTTTTTTTGTGTCCGTTTTTTCACAAATTTTTGCACGTTTTTTCTGTACATTTTACAGGTTTCCTGTTCATTTAGTGTGTTTTTTCAGACGTATTTCAGGCTTATTTTGTGTATCTCGTGCTTTTTACATGTTGTGTGTTTTTGTGCATGTCCCACGTTTTTTTCATGTCCCACGTTTCACAAATTTTGCACGTTTTCTGTACATTTTACAGGTTTCCTGTTCATTTAGTGTGTTTTTTTCAGACGTATTTCAGGCTTATTTTGTGTATTCGTGTTTCTCGTGCTTTTTACATGTTGTGTGTTTTTTTGTGCATGTCCCACGTTTTTTTTTGTCCGTTTTTTCACAAATTTTTTTCACGTTTTTCTGTACATTTTACAGGTTTCCTGTTCATTTAGTGTGTTTTTTTTTTCAGACGTATTTCAGGCTTATTTTGTGTATCTCGTGCTTTTTACATGTTGTGTGTTTTTGTGCATGTCCCACGTTTTTTTTTTTTTTGTCCGTTTTCACAAATTTTTGCACGTTTTCTGTACATTTTTTACAGGTTTCCTGTTCATTTTTTAGTGTGTTTTTTTTTTTCAGACGTATTTCAGGCTTATTTTGTGTATCTCGTGCTTTTTACATGTTGTGTGTTTTTGTGCATGTCCCACGTTTTTGTCCGTTTTCACAAATTTTTTTCACAAATTTTGCACGTTTTCTGTACATTTTACAGGTTTCCTGTTCATTTAGTGTGTTTTTTTCAGACGTATTTCAGGCTTATTTTGTGTATCTCGTGCTTTTTACATGTTGTGTGTTTTTTTTGTGTGCATGTCCCACGTTTTTTTCCGTTTTTTTCAAATTTTGCACGTTTTCTGTACATTTTACAGGTTTCCTGTTCATTTAGTGTGTTTTTCAGACGTATTTCAGGCTTAGGCTTATTTTGTGTATCTCGTGCTTTTTACATGTTGTGTGTTTTTTGTGCATGTCCCACGTTTTTTTTTCCCCACGTTTTCACAAAATTTTGCACGTTTTCTGTACATTTTACAGGTTTCCTGTTCATTTAGTGTGTTTTTTTCAGACGTATTTCAGGCTTATTTTGTGTATCTCGTGCTTTTTTTTACATGTTGTGTGTTTTTGTGCATGTCCCACGTTTTTGTCTGTTTTTGCATGTTTTCTGTACATTTTACAGGTTTCCTGTTCATTTAGTGTGTTTTTTTCAGACGTATTTCAGGCTTATTTTGTGTATCTCGTGCTTTTTACATGTTGTGTGTTTTTGTGCATGTCCCACGTTTTTGTCCGTTTTCACAAATTTTGCACGTCTTCTGTACATTTTACAGGTTTCCTGTTAATTTAGTGTGTTTTTTTTAGACGTATTTTTCAGGCTTTTTTTTTGTGTATCTCATGCTTTTTACATGTTGTGTGTTTTTGTGCATGTCCAACTTTTTTTTTTTCCGTTTTCACAAATTTTGCACGTTTTCTGTACATTTTACAGGTTTCCTGTTCATTTAGTGTGTTTTTCAGACGTATTTCAGGCTTATTTTGTGTATCTCGTGCTTTTTACATGTTGTGTGTTTTTGTGCATGTCCAACTTTTTTTTTTTGCTTTCACAAATTTTGCACGATTTCTATACATTTTACAGGTTTCCTGTTTATTTTGTGTATCTCGTGCTGCTTTTTACATGTTGTGTGTTTTTGTGCATGTCCCACGTTTTTGTCCGTTTTCACAAAAATTTTTTGTTTTTTCTGTACATTTTACAGGTTTCCTGTTTTTTTAGTGTGTTTTTTCAGACGTATTTTCAGGCTTATTTTGTGTATCTCGTGCTTTTTACACATGTTGTGTTTTTGTTTGTTTCATGTCCCACGTTTGTCCGTTTTTTTCACAAATTTTGCACGTTTTCTGTACATTTTACAGGTTTCCTGTTCATTTAGTGTGTGTTTTTCAGACGTATTTTCAGGCTTATTTTGTGTATCTCGTGCTTTTTACATGTTGTGTGTTTTGTTGTGCATGTCCCACGTTTTTGTCCGTTTTCACAAATTTCCAGCAAGCGCCAGGACCGTCTTTTAAGCTGTTTCAGCTGCGGGATTGGGCTACCAGCAGTGCAGAGCTTGCTCAGGAATGGCAGCAGGCAGGTGTAAGTGCATCTGCACGCACTGTGAGGCGGAGACTCTTGGAGAAAGGCCTGGTCTCAAGGAGGGCAGCAAAGAAGCCACTTCTCTCCAGAAAAAACATCAGGGACAGACTGATATTCTGCAAAAGGTACAGGGAGTTGACTGCTGAGGACTGGGGTAAAGTCATTTTCTCTGATGAATCCCCTTTCCGATTGTTTGGGACATCTGGAAAACAGCTTATTCGGAGAAGACGAGGTGAGCGCTACCACCAGTCTTGTTTCATGCCAACTGTAAAGCATCCTGAAACCATTCATGTGTGGGGTTGCTTCTCAGCCAAGGGAATCAGCTCTCTCACAGTCTTGCCTAAAAACACAGCCATGAATAAAGAATGTCCTGCTGAGAGCACCTTCTCCCAACCATCCAAAAGCAATTTGGTAATCAACAATGCCTTTTCCAGCAATAACCTTGAGCACCTTGCCATTAAGCAAAGGTGATAACTACACAGAGAGAGCTGAACAAAACATAGAGATTTTGGGTCCATGGCCTGGAAACTCCCCAGATCTTAATCCCATTGAGAACTTGTGGTCAATCACCAAGAGACAGGTGGACAAACAAAAACCTACACATTCTGACAAAATGCAAGCATTGATTTCAGTCAGCATTTGGTCCAGAATTCTCCAGGGAGAATTGCAGAGGTCCTGAAGTAGAAGGATCAACACTGCAAATATTGACTTGCTGCATTAACTCATTCTAACTGTCAATAAAAGCATTTGTTACTCATAATATGATTGCAATTATATTTCTGTATGTGATAAAACATCTGACAACACGCATAAAAACCAGAGGGCAGCAGATTATGTGAAAATATAATATTTGTGTCATTCTCAAAACTTTTGGCCATGACTGTACTTCCCTCTCCCCTGTGGAGAGCCACACTCTATCGCCGAGATGGAACTCCAGATTGGGACCTCGTCGTCGATCTGCCACCCTCTTTCGTTGTTGCAAAATAGTCTCTATACACTGATTCCCGGTTCGAATCCCCATCTTTCCATGTTCTCCCGTGTCCGTGTGGGTTTTCTCCGGATTCTCCGGTTTCTTCCCACAGTCCAAAAACATGGATCAAGTCAATTGAGTTCTCCAAATTGCCCCATGTAGAGTGTGTGTGTGAGTGTGTGTGTGCCCAACGAGGGTGGACCTTGGCAGGCACGCACGCTGGGTGGACCTTGGTGGGCACGCACGCTGGGTGGACCTCGGGCGGGTTCGCATGCTGACTGGACCTCGGTGGGCACACACGCTGGGTGGACCTCAGCGGGCACGCATGCTGGGTGGCGCTGTGGCAGGGGTGGCACACTCGGAAGGGCTGGTGTGCCCAGGCCGGCTGGTACCCACTGGTATGTGGGTGTGATGAGCGCCCTCTGGCAGGCCGGCCGCGTCAGCACCTCCAGTACGCCGTTCGTTCTCCATCTCCATCATTTTTTTTACAGTTTTCCACTCGTCCCCCTCACGAATTCTGATGAGGTGATAAGCATTCCTGAGGTAAGTTTGGTGAATACACGTGCCTCCCACAGTTGTTCCAAAGCTGCTGGAACCAGAGGTAGAGGGTATGGATATGCTTTGATAACAAGATTTAGTCAACGATAATCTATGAAGGGAGTCCTCCATCTTTCTTTTGTACGAAAAAGAAGCTAGTGGCTGCCGGTGACATGAAGGGACGAATACATAGCAAGGTGTTTGATCAAGTTACCGAGGCGCTGAAGGAAATCGTGGCATGTTTACACAGTAGCCGCGGCGGGGACGGGTGTAGAAGATGGCGACGCCGCGGATGCCGCACGTGGTGATAAACACGCCACGATTTCCTTCAGCGCCTCGGTAACTTGATCAAACACCTTGCTATGTTGATCCAAAGCAGAACCCTGCTCCACGATAGCTCACCCCAATCTATTTAATTCCGCCATCGCTGCGTGGCGAAGTATTGTGTAATGCGGTTGCGCACAAAGAATAAACGATGTAAGCAGAATCACAGTTTATTGACATCAAATCCAAAAGGGCAATACCAGAAGAGTAGTCAGACGAAAACAGGTCGAGAGTGCATCAAAACCAAAAGGGCTAAACCAAGAGAGTATTCGGGAGTAACAGACAGAGAAATCGGCAACCGGAATCAGGAATGTTAATAATGCTCGGTAAGTCTCACGGGAAAACATTCATTCATTCATTGTCTCCCGCTTTATCCTCTATTAGGGTTGCGGTGGGGTTCCCCATGCCCATCCAGGGGAGAACGTCTCGGGCGCTGGGCAGATAGACCCAGGACAGGGCGCCAATCCATCGCTGGGCACACACTCACCCACACAAACACACTCTATATGGGGCAATTTTGAGAATTCAAATTGACTTGATCCATGTTTTTGGACTGTGGGAGGAAACCGGAGAACCCGGAGGAAACCCACGCAGACACGGGGAGAACATGGAAACTCCACCCAGATGGGGATTCGAACCGGGAATCCCTAGCGCTGAGAGGCGAACGTGCTAACCACTAAGCCACCGTGCCGCCCACGGGAAAACAATACTTCGCAATACCACCTAGGAAGTTGGAAGTACTGTGTATATATAGTCGTGGACCCAAGTGCAGGCAATCACCACTCCAGTGACGCCGGGCGCAGAAGAGGCGTGGCATTGGAGAGTTCCTGTGGAGGTGTCTCATGGGAAATTTTCCACCAGGAAAACACATAGTTCTCCATCCAGTCCCTGGCTCACGGAGACGCTTCGGAAGCAACGTACTTCGCTTCGTTCTGCCGAAAGAAAATGGCGCAAGTCTGGTCTGTCTTCAGACTTAGAAACTTACCAGTCTTCACTTGCCACTTTCTCCAAGGATGTAACTGCTGCGAAATCCTTGTTCTTCCAGTCCAAGGTAACATGCATCTCAGATGCCCGCACCTTATTCAGTACTTTCAACTCCCTACTAACTCCTCCCTCTCCCCCTCCCAACACTTCCCTGTCAGCTGATGTCTTTGCAACTTTTTTCACAGAAAAAATTGAGGGCATCAGCAAACTCTTTCATACTCACCATTTCCACAGCACTACATCTCACACATCCAGCCATCCAACCCTCTCCTCCTTCTCCCCTGTCACAGAATTTGACATCTCCAAAATTCTTCTTGCCAGTAACCCAACTACTTGCCCCCTTGATTCCATCCCATCCCACCTTCTTCAATCCATTGCCTCCTCCATCACACCAGCTCTCACACACATCATTAACTCCTCTCTCACGTCAGGGACTTTTCCAAATTGTTTTAAACAAGCCATAGTCAAACCCCTACTCAAAAAACCTACGCTCAACCCAAATTTGGTCGAGAGCTACAGAACTGTTTCTCTTTTACCTTTCCTGTCTTAAACACTTGAACGGGTGGTATCCACACAGGTCTCCAAATTTCTTAATCAGAATAATCTCCTCGATCCCAATCAATCCGGTTTTAGATGTGGTCACTCCACGGAGACAGCATTACTCTCTGTGATTGACTCACTTAAATCTGCCAAAGCCAAATCTCAATCCTCGGTCCTCATTTTGTTAGACCTTTCTGCAGCTTTTGATACAGTAAATCATCAGATTCTACTGTCCACTCTAGCTGAATTAGGCTTTTCTGATACGACACTTGAATGGTTCCGATCCTATCTCACAGGAAGGACCTTCAAAGTGTCATGGAATGGGGAGATCTCTAACTCTCACCAAGTATGCACTGGTGTGCCTCAGGGCTCTGTACTTGGTCCTCTCCTCTTCTCTCTTTACATGACATCACTGAGCACAGTCATCCAGGCGCATGGTTTCTCTTACCACTGCTATGCTGATGACACTCAACTTCATCTGTCTTTTGCCCCTGATGACACCACCATCTCAAATCGGGTATCTGCATGCCTCTCCGACATATCTGTCTGGATGAAGGCCCGTCATCTCAAATTAAACTTAGAAAAAACAGAGCTTCTCATTATCCCTGCTAAACCCTCAATCCATCACAACCTGACCTTCCAAATTGATGGCTCCACAATCTCCCCAAATGATTCGGTCCGGAACCTTGGGTTCACTATAGACTCCCACCTTAAACTCTCTGATCATGTGATCAAAACCGCCCGTTCTTGTAGATTCCTTCTTTATAACATAAGGAAGATCAGACCCTTTCTGACTGAACATGCTACCCAACTGCTTGTTCAAGCCCTAGTTTTATCCCGGCTTGATTATTGTAATGCACTTCTTGCCGGTATCCCAACTTCCACCATCAGACCTCTTCAACTAATTTAAAACTCTGCAGCCCGACTCGTGTTTAACCAGCCCAAGCGAACTCACGTCACTCCATTACTCACTTCCCTCCATTGGCTTCCTGTAGCTGCTCGCATTCAGTACAAGTCGCTGACTCTGGCATACAGAACCATTTCTGGATCTTCCTCCTCTTACCTTCACTCTATCTTTTCAAAATACACTCCGACTCGTTCACTTCGCTCCAGTGATGATTGCCGCCTGGCGATTCCACCTCACCGAGGAGCTAATTCTCATTCTGTGGCGTTCACCACTGCAAAATGGTGGAACGATCTTCCCAACTCTGTCCGTAAGGCAGAATCTCTAAACAGTTTTAAGAAACTACTTAAGACGCATCTATTTACCAAATACCTGTAAAAAAAAAAAAAAAAAAAAAAAAAAAAGGGGGGGGGGGGCGCAGCTTCGAATAACAATCAGGTTGATGAACTTACAGTATAGTTGGTTTTCTCCATGGCTTCTGACTTGTGGTGTTCTCATTTGTAAGTCGCTTTGGATAAAAGCGTCTGCTAAATGACTAAATGTAAATGTAATGTAAATGTAAATGGAGTCCGCATGCTTAGAGTTCGCCCGCGTGACATAATGTCACTAAGGCAGTGATTCTCAATTATTTTCTGTTAAGCACCCCTAGGAAGAAGAAAACATTTTGCACCACCACCCCCCCACACACACACGCACGCACACTCACCCTCACACCCCGCACATGACAAAATGGAATGGAAAAAGTATTTTTACACGCCCACTTTTGTATCATTTGTCTATAAATTTGTTATAAGTACACCCCTTTTATAACAATGTATCCTTATTAACAATAAAGAAAACAAAAAAGAAAGAAATATAGATCAACTTAGAACAAAGAATAATTTTATTAACTTTGCTTTTTAGTTTGTAACAGAAACGAATGAAATCCTTATTTAAACTGGAAACATTTTTGAACTGACTGGCATTTGATACTGAAAAATGAAATGAAATAAAATCAATAAATAATTATAAATTCAAATTCATCAGCAACATTAATTCAGGAGCACAATATATTAACACTTTAACCTACAAAACAAAAATGAATACGACAATTTGCGCTGTTTTTTTTTTTTTTTTATCTAAATAAGGAAGTCAGAACTAATGGCAACAATGCGCCCGTTTTGCAGCGCACAGCTTTTCTGAAGCAGCTTTCATAAAGCAGGATGATTGCTGGTTATACTCGTCACGTTTTCGATTAAAAACTCAAGCAGCTTATCGGCGTGATTGGGGTGTAATGTCTTTAAGTGATGCCTTCATTTATTTGGCTTCATTCTGTCCACTGTCAACATTTTAAGACACAGAAGACACACCAGTCTTTCTTCATCTCCCACCTCAGTTACAGTGAAGCCAAGCGCTATACGTTTTGTCATATTTCCTCGTTTTAGTTTTCGGTTGACTTTTGTTGCTCTCATTATCTTCGTCTCTCTCCGCCTTTCTCTGTTAAATAATTTTCTATGTTGTCTCTTGAGGGTTTGTTCAGTACACTTAATATAACTTGCTCTGTGATTTCTTGTTATGCGCCCCCCCCCCAGAGGGGCACGGCCCACTATTTGAGAAGCATTAAGGGGTTTTGCAGACAGTACGGTTATCTATTTTTTTAAAACCATGGCTTCCTCTGCATCAGATATAATGTAAAAAACTACATACAGCTAACCGTCACATTATTCATTCATTATCTCCCGCTTCATCTGCTATTAGGGTCGCGCTGGGGTTCCCCATGCCCATCCAGTGTGTGCCCATCCTGGGCACACACTCACTCACACAGACACACTCTATATGGGGCAATTTTTTAGAATTCAATTGACTTGATCCATGTTTTTGGACTGTGGGAGGAAACCGGAGAACCCGGAGGAAACCCACGCAGACACGGGGAGAACATGGAAACTCCACCCAGATGGGGATTCGAACCGGGAATCCCTAGCGCTGAGAGGCAAACGTGCTAACCACTAAGCCACCATGCCGCCACCGTCACATTAGTCACTCTCAAAATCCAAAATGTCAGTTTACTACTAAATTTAAATACATTCGTTTACATTATTAAACACAGAGTTTTTCCACGGTACATAACTCGTTGAGTTTCGTTTTAACTTAAACCGGACGTAAATAATCGTATCTGATTGGCTGTAGTCGAAAATGATTGGTATTTGCCACGTCCACTGTCGCTTCAAGCCTGCCCACACTTTTCTGGACTGATATCTATTTTTTACCAGGATACATCTTTTTTTAAAGCTTTAATATTCCAAACTTTTTACAGACATCATGTTAATATTATTCTTAGTTCTTTGTCCACGCCACATCAGACGCTAAATGTCATATCTGGGACCTGCTAAAATGCTTAACGTGAAAATGGCATAATGTGGCTTAACATATTAGAACAACTGTAATTATGAATCTGTGTTCCTAAACGTTAAAATTATTGCTTTTTTTAAAGATTCGTAATTACAGTAGTAGAGCGTACTAAAGAAGAGGAATATGTGAGTGAATTTTGGTGTTTCGAGGCTACTCCCATTCTCACCTGGACGAGTCACACCACTCTCCCTTGCGACCCTAATATAGACTTATGTGGATAAGGATGAGATTAGATGAGATATTGAACAATTGAATAGAATATAACTTTAATTTTTGTGATTGTCACACCTATACACACTTTTGTGCTTCAGTCTGTGGGTTCTATCGCTCAGAAGATTTATAGTTCCCAATCACCTTAATTCTAACCTGTCACTCTGGTGGACTTATTATTAACTCTCCTCCTCCTTCCCTATATCAGTTCCTTCTAGTGTGTTCATTCTTTGCGTTGGTCTTTATCGCGGGTCACACCATCGCATTTATCTGTTCTGTCGTCTACTTTGTTTTTGTTTTATTTTTGTGTTTACTATTCTTATATTTGGATTTTTGGTTGGAGGTTGTTCTGTTTCTTATTAAAGTACGGTCTGAATTGGAGTCTGGACGTTGCGAGTCTCAATTTACTCTCAACACTGCGTCAGTGATATAGGAGGTTAGAGGTTATGCTAATGGATCTTTGTGGACCATAACTGCAATTAGACACAATTTCATATTACACTTTTGAACCTGTCAAAACGCTAAAATTATTGCTTTCCTTTTGGAGTACTGGTTCATAATCACAGTAGTAAAGACCAATAAATGAGTGTAGGTTCTAGGTTACTGTTTTAATACATTAAGCTGTTTTCATGTAAAGTATTTAATTTTAGTTCTGCATCCCCAACACTATACATAAATATGCCACTGGGAAAAAAAAAAAAAAAAAAAAAAACATAAAGCGATATCATTTTGGGTTTGGTAACAGCTTTACTACGCCCAGCTGTTTTTTCAATATATGGCCCCAAAAATTTACAGAAACATGTGTCTTTTTTATCTGTTGCGCTCAAATAACTAATCGTCTGAAAAGTTCCGTGTATCTGTTAGGCTCTGGAATGACCTTAGATCTTAAATTTCTGCTACTTTTACACCATTTACTTTTTGCACCATTTAAATGAATATTTACCTTATATAAATATATTGATCAAACATCTGCCTAGTGATTTAAAAATTCTCCTCCGGATGGGACATTAGATGAGATAAGATATTGAACATATATGAACATATGTGAATTGCAGAGTGATATGATTTGTAAAAATGATTGCACGAATCAAAACACAAAAAAGGAAGTATGGTTAAAATTACACCTAAAACTTCTTCTATTCAGCTGTTCACAGGTATGCTTAATTACATTTTACATTTATGTTATAAAACAAGGCATGCTCGGTTCTGGCACTGCACAGAACCCATATGACATTTGCCACAATACAGTATTTATTGTTTATCAGTGAGGGTTCAGCACATTTTGATTGATTGGTTTAATTCAGGTGTAAAATAGAATCTTGTCCAATTGCAGTTATGGTCCACAAAGATACTAAAGCAATAAGTTACAGGAGGATAAGTAAGGATAATTAAGGCAGATGGATATAGAGGTTATGATGAATTATACAATGGGAAGTTCCGCACAAATCTGAATGCTTTCATTCGTATCACTGCGTGATAGTTGATACATACTTTTCCTTTCCTGAGGTTTTTTAGAAACTGCATTCTGTAAATGGGTAACTAGATGTCCGTTGTAACAGGTGCCTAGGGCACCTGTCACCTGTTTTGTGTTTAGTCTCGTTCTGTTCCGTTAATTAACGTTCAGTGGGTATTTAGTTAGTTAATTAACGTCGTCTTGTGATTGGTTTGTTTTGTGCACATGGTCTGGTGTCGTTTTGTATTGTTCCATTGTTTCTTGTTATCGGTGCTGGCCGTTGTGTTTAATGTCACTAGTCTTTTGTACCTCATGTTTTTGGTGCTACTGCACCTTTAATAAACCCGTTCTCTGCTACCTGCGTGCCTGGCTCCCTTCAGCGCGTGTAAACGCGGCGGCTCTGCGCTTCCTATGCGCATCCGCTTTTTCCCGAGGTAGACTACCGTGACAGAATGACCAGCCAGGAAATTTGGGGAGTCCAGAGCCCAGGTAAGCATTTTCTAAATTTTTCTTTGCGGGGGCCGTGTAACCTCGTACTCGCGGCGCGTTCCGCTGTGTCCGCGAGTGCGCCACTATGCGCAGCCCGCCGTCCCGGAGCCGTAAGGACGGCTCGATCAGTGTAATGTCTGAGTATTACGACTCTGATGATGAGTGGTTATGGAGGTACGGGTACGAAGCGCTCTGCGCTGAGGAGGGTCTGGACCTGGTTCAGATCTCCAATGATGAGACGGGCGAGTCGTACCTGTATGGGCATATTCTGCCCATACGAACCCTCCTAAACTCTGAGGAGTTCTGGACGGACGCTCCGGTCAGGCTTGTTAAACCCCCCGTGATGAGCGCGCCGGCGCGGTGCCAAGACGCAGCGTACGTGTACAGGTGTACAGGTACGTGTGCTGCGGGGCAGTCACGTGACGCATACGTGCCGGACCGCGCTGTGTCTGGATCACGCTGCGAGGGGGCGGTACCGGAACCAACACTCGGGGGGGTAAATGTGGATCCATGTGGCGTGAGCATGGTGTGTCCCCCTGTCTCGTGTGTCCAGTCCTTCTTCCCCATGTCAGATATGTCTTTGTGTTTGGGCAATGCGGTGGGGGTGTACCTCTACTGTGTGCAGGATGGCGTTTCCAAGGTGGAGGTTCACCCAGCGGGCGTGCCCGCCGAGGTCCAGCCAGCGTGCGAACCCGCTGAGGTCCAGCCAGTGTGCGTGCCCGCTAAGGTCGTGCCAGCGCGCGAACCCGCTGAGGTCCAGCCAGTGTGCGTGCCCGCTAAGGTCCTGCCAGCGCGCGAACCCGCTGAGGTCCAGCCAGTGTGCGTGCCCGCTGAGGTCCAGCCAGTGTGCGTGCCCGCTGAGGTCTAGCCAGTGTGCGTGCCCGCTAAGGTCCTGCCAGCGCGCAAACCCGCTGAGGTCCAGCCAGCGTGCGTGCCCGCCAAGGTCCTGCCAGTGTGTGAACCCGCCAAGGTCCTGCCAGCATGCGTGCCTGCTGAGGTCCTGCCAGCGCGTGATCCCGGCGAGGTCCAGCCAGCGTGCGTGCCCGCCGAGGTCCTGCCAGCGCGCGAACCCATCCCGAAGTCCAGGGGCGTCACGCCACCCATCCCGAAGCCCAGGGGCGTCACGCCGCCCATCCCGAAGCCCAGGGGGCGTCACGCCGCCCAGCCCGAGGTCCAGCCCGCGCGCCGCCCAGCCCGAGGTCCAGGGGCCGCGCGCCGCCCAGCCCGAGCAGCAGGGGCCGCACGCCGCACGCCCCACAGCCAGGGGGCGTCCACCCCGCCACGCCGCCAGGGGGTGTCCACGTCGCCAGGGGGCGTCCACCCCGCCACGCCGCCAGGGGGCGTCCTCCGGACCACGCCGCCCGTGGGCGTCCACCTGACCACGCAGCAGGAGGACGTGGCCCACTCCTCGTCCGACGTGGGCGCCCGCCGGACCACGCAGCCAGGGGCGCCCGCCTCGCCATGCAGCCAGAGGGCGTGGCCAACTCCTCGCCCGATGAGGGCGTCCACCGGACCACGCAGTCAGAGGGCGTGGCCCACTTCTGATCCGCCGTGGGCGTCCACCTGACTTTACAGCCAGAGGGCGTTCGGCACGCCTCCCCCGCAGAGGGCGTCCACCTGAGGGCGTCCACCTCAAGGTAATTTTATTTATTCTAGGAGCTAAAAGTTAACCAGCACCTTGAGATCTGAGCTCACGTGTTGGCTTATACAATTGAATCACTCAGATACTGTGGAGTCTGATTATGTAGAATTTTAAATGTTATCAACAAAATTTTGTACTCAATATGAAACAGTGTAAGTTTGATAACACAGGACTGATATGATCAAACTTTCTGGTTTTAGTTAAAATTCTAGCTGCAGAATTTTACACAAGTTGTAATTTATGTAATGATTTATTAGAACATCCTGTCAGAAGTGAATTACAATAATCTAACCTTGAGGTAATAAAAGCATGAATTAATTTTTCTGCACCTTGAAAGGAAGTATTTCTTAGTTTTGAAATGTTACGAACGTGAAGCAGTCCTTAAACTTACTGATTGAAAGAACATCATTAGGGTTAGCTGAAATGTAAAACTATGTATCTTCTGCATAAGAGTGGAAACTAATTCCATGTTTATGAATAATTGATCCCAATGGAAGCATATATAGCACTATAGGATGTTTGCAACAGTTTTATGAAAGCAATAAGGCACTCGAGGTTGTGAATAAATTACAGTAAAGAGGTGTAACTGTACTCTGCACATTGTGCCTAATAACACAATAATGCATGCCCTCCTGTACCTTATTGCATTAGTATCTTTGTGGACCATAACAGCCATTTCACATGATTCCATTTTACGTTCTGTTTCTTGCCTCCTCTGTCACACCAGTACTTACACACATCATCAACTCCTCCCTCACGTCCTGATTCTTTCAAACACGCCATAGTCAAACCTCTGGTCAAAAAGCCAATGCTCAACCCAAATTTGGTCGAGAGCTACAGACCTGTATCACTTTTAACTTTCCTGTCTAAAACACTTGAACGGGTGGTATCTACACAGGTCTCCAAGTTTCTTAACCAGAACAATCTCCTTGATCCCAAACCGTCTGGTTTTAGGTGCGGTCACTCAACTGAGACAGCATTGCTTTCTGTGATTGACTCACTTAAATCAGCCAAAGCTAACTCTCAATCCTCTGTCCTCATTCTGCTAGACTTTTCGGCAGCTTTTGATACAGTAAATCATCAGATTCTACTGTCCACTATATTTGAATTAGGCTATTCTGATACAACACTTCAATGGTTTCGATCTTATCTAACCTTCAGTGTGTAATGGAATGGAGAGATCTCTAACTCTCACCAAGTAAAATAAGGGGGGGGGGGGGGGTGCAGGATCAGATAACAATCAGGATTGATAATTCTACAGTGTAGCTGGTTTTCTCCATAATTACTGACTTGTTGTGTTCTCCTTTGTAATTCACTTTAAAGAAAAGGGTCTGCTAAATGACTAAATGTAATGTAAATGGTACTGAGCAGGTTTAATCAAAAATATATGTAGCTGAATTTACTCATTAAATTTAATTTAATTTTCCAGCAAAAAAACCCTATCATATTCACTTCTCCATCCATCCATCCATTATCTTCCTCTTTATCCTATATTAGGGTCGCAGAGGGGTTCCCCATGCCCATCCAGGGGAGAACGTTTTGGGCTCTGGGCAGATACACCACGGACAGGGCGCCAATCTATCGCTGGGCACACACTCACTCACACAGACAAGCACACATACACACTCTCTATGGGGCAATTTGGAGAACTCAATTGACTTGATCCATGTTTTTGGACTGTGGGAGGAAACTGGAGAACCCATAGGAAACCCACGCTGACACAGGGAGAACATAGAAACTCCACCCAGATGGGGATTCGAACCGGGAATCCCTAGCGCTGAGAGGCGAACGTGCTAACCACTAAGCCACTGTGCCACCCCATATTTTTTTTTATCATTTTGATTGACTTACCGCAATAAGATTTTCTGTTTGTTTCAGCAACCATTACAGTAATGGTACCCTATAATTCTCTTTTCTTGTTTCAATATCCACCTATGGAAAACCTGGACAACTCCCCGATTGCCCTGCATACGCTCAAAGTGAGGCCTGCAGCCAGAAAAGATTGTCCCCCTGTTAGAGTGGTGCCCGACACATCCTTTATAGAAGGCCCGACCCCACTAAGATGGGGTGAAAAGGCCCAAAATAGTATACTGTGGTGCATGGGCCGGAAGAAATACATAGAATTATGTATTTACCGGCCCAGAAAACACACGCCTAACACAGTGTGAGCCACCTGAGACCTGGTAAGTCCGTAAAACCTCACAAAGGTGTGGGGGGAAACTCAACTCGCAGATCGAAAAATCGACACCCCCGGGAAAAAGGCCCATTAAGCTGACATGCCCCTGGTGTCATCTGGTTTCTCAGATGCTGTAGAAGAAGGCTGGGTTAGAGTGGCACTGAAACAGGTGGCGTGGCTCCAGCAGGAACAGGGGCTCCCTGTGAAGGGTGGGCGATTGATAGCCTCCCACGAGAAAACTTCTCCACTTCTCCTGGGGGGGAGGGGTTCAGAGTGTCCATTGGGCGGGCTGCGAGGACACTGGATTGAGGCTGGGCATCAGACAAGCCTCTTCCTTTTCTGAGCAGAAGGGAGAGAAGGGAGGGTGTGTCTGCAGAGGTTTCTCAACAGAAGTTAATCCACATTAATAATTACTGAGCATTGCATTCCTTACAAATATGAACATTTTGACACAAAATACACAATAAAACTTTGTGATCTAGGAAAAGTATTTATATTGTTATTTTTCATGTTCGATTCCCGGTTTGAATTCCAATCTGGGTGGAGTTTCCATGTTCTCCCTGTGTCAGCGTGGGTTTCCTCCGGGTTCTCCAGTTTCCTCCCACAGTCTAAAAACATGGGTCAAGGTCAATTGAATTCTCCAAAGTACCACAAATAGAGTGCGTCTGTGTGAGTGAGTGTGTGCCCAGCAATAAACTGTTTCCCTGTCCTGTGAGTATCTGCACCTAACTGGAGTATGTGCACCTAAGGTGTTGTTCTGAAAACGAGAACATTAAGGAATCGCCGTCGATTGAATTGTAATATTAATGGTAATACAGGTAAAACATTTCGTCTCACCTCAACAAGGCAGCACACGTCACAAACGTCACCTGAGAGGGACGACTGGATTCCACGCTGAATTAAAGACCGCCTTTCTGTGCACGCAGCGTCCGTTGGTGCTGTTTCAGTTACTTTGTTGTTGGATTGTAAAACAGCAAGTAGCCTACTACACGTAAATGAAGCAAAACATGGATTACATCGTATTAATGTTCTTATGTTTCCCGATTGGTGAGTAGAGAACAGAAATAGTGAGCTACGTCCCTGTTAAAGACACAGCGCCATAGCGCGAAGTCTTATCCGAGTTTTAAAACTTAGTTTTTAACTGACACCTTTACATACTGCTGTTATTGCAATGCATTTTGTAACATATAGCTTCAGCTCTCTGTTCAAAATTGTAGTTTGTACAGACCGCGTCAGACTACGTACACATTTGAGTATTCAAGCATAGTACCTGTATGCAATTTGTCTATGAGCCACTTCTAAAAAGTCTGAATTATTGTACAAATCAGATATAAAAAGATCCTTTATCACCAACTTTTGTATTGTTGTAATCATATAAGTATTGTGTATGGATTCGTGATAACGTTTCTAAAGCATAGCAATTTATAGAAAGATGTTCGAGTTACTTTGTATGTGGTTTGGGTGTGTCTGAATGTCACTTGGATTTCTGGTACTGCAATAAAACAGGTTTTTGTATATTGTAAAAAAAAATGGAAGTATTATATTATTAACACATGGGGGAGGGAAGGAGTTGTGGGAAGGAATTTTGAGTGTGAGAAAGAAATAATGAGAGAGAGAGAGAGAGAGAGAGAGAGAGAGAGAGTGTGTGTGTGTGTGTGTGTGTGTGTGGAGTAGATTACTTAGGTGTGTGTGTGTTTATGTAGTCATGCCTGCTTGCTCATGGGAAGATTTGTGCTCTTGTATGACCTGTGATTGTAGCATAACACACGTTTAATGTGAAGGTTACCTAATAATGCTTTTTCAATGGCAAAAATATGACCACAATTCTAAAAAAGCTGAGTTAAATGTAAATAAGAACAGAATGCAACTATTTGGAAATCTCATTCTCAAATCTCAAAGCATTTTTGTTCTCAATGGAACATAAACAACAGATCAGATTATTTTGTGACTTGTAACATTGTATTATTTAAATTAATAAAAATATTGAAGCTTTAAAACCTCAGTGGACTTTTCTGTAATGATGGTACATTTCAAGATGTGTCAGCTACACATTTGAATAGAATAGAATGGAATAGAATGTCGGGTGGCATGGTAGCTTGGTGGGTTAACCAGCCCTGTGGTTTCCAGGTTTGAATCCCAATCTTCCATGTTCTCCCCATGACCATGTGGGTTTCCTCTGGCTTCTCTGGTTTCCTCTCACAGTTAAAAAAACATGGATTTAAGGTAAAATTGAATGCTCTGAATTGCTCTATTTTGTGTGTGTAACTGTGTCAGTGAGTGTACCCAGCAATAGTTTGGTGTCCTGTCCTGGGTATCTGCCCATCACCTGAAACGTTCTACTCACCTTGCACTTGCACTTTGGTAAACAATAAACAATATTTACATATTGTACTATGGTTAACATTGTTATCACAAATATTAAATACTGCACAGTAAGTGGGTCAATAATAAGCACTAATGCAACCATACCATTAGAGATGCAGGTTTTTGGAGTCTCTGCTGATAACATGCTGAATGATCACACTACTTCTTTATTCAAACAACATGACACCCAAAATTAAAAAAAAAAAAAAAAAAGAATTTCAAATTTGGTTTAATCTGACCAAAGAACAGTTTTCCAATGACAGTATCATTTCTTCCTTTTATTCATGTGTCCTATTTTTTTGCATAATACAGCTTTAACTTGCATTAATATATTTCTGAAAGTGTTTCTTAGCCCATTTACTTATTTTCAATAGAGAATTCTGCATTTTTTATGCATTGCTGTCTGAGAGCCTAAAAATCACATCAAGATTTGAGATTTCTCCTGATTTTCTTAATCTGTCAAACCTGGACCCCCAGCGCTGTTAGGTGAACATGCTAACCGTTAAGCCACTGTACTGCCAGGGTTAAAATTGGGGCTTTCAAAATTGCTGTAATGTGTTTTAAGTTCAGAAACTGATACGTTTTCTTCTGTGTACATTTTACTTTAGTGCATAGCAGAATTCTCTGAATTGAAATATCATTTCAAGCTGACAAATTATGATCGGAAATATCACAGTAGAAATATTTAAATATAAAAAAATAAATAGATAGAGTATGACATTTTTTTTTGTGTAAATGTTTTCCTAATTGTGTAGTTCATGTCATCGAAAAAAAAAATACCCCTTTGAAATATTAGTATTTTACGTATTAGAACGTAATAATAATAACAAAAGTATGTAAACTTATGTTGTGACATACTAAACAATTTTTATAATTGGTCATTAGCCCTGCAAAGCAGCTTAGAATCCACGTATCTGTATAAAACATCCTTAGCCTTATGTAGGTGGGATTTCTTCCACATTATTTCTATTGGATAAAGGTTGGGGCTTTGACTGTTTTAAAAAAATATTTTTTCTTTGATGTGCTAACTGCACTGTTAATGCTATATGGCCACACAATCTCCCAATGTACTATTGTAAAAAACAGTATATGTCAATGAACTTAAACTTGACACTTGAACTAACATCTGTTTAATCTTATGTGATCCATATTCTCTTGTGATGTTGTTCACAGAAAGATGCCACAAATATATTTTCCTTTTCAATTGGCCAGCCTGGCTTAGCTGCTGCAAACCATGTCCTAACCATGAATTTACAGATAAGATTTTCAAGTTGATATACAGTCATTTTCATTCTTTAAACATAATGATTTGTACATTTGTTTTATTTATGCACAAAACATTGTTGAACTAATCATTTGGCTTGTTCACTGTAAGAATTCACTCTACATTCAGCATACTCTTTGTCTAGGAAATTAGTGACTTTCTTCTTGCAATCCATCTGAGGTTCTTATTACAAATATTAGTAATAAATATTAATGCCATTCTACACTTTCGAAAGTGTGTTGTGGAGATTAGACCTTTGTTCGAGTCCAGTTCTTTAAATAATGTATTAATGGTTCATTTTCCTTCATAATAAGTCTAATATTTTTGTATGATTTGTTTAATTTAGTATTCTAATTTCAGGACATGTTTAAAAATCTGATGAAATTTTGAGTCAGACATTTATACAAATTGAAATGGTTCACCGACTTTCAAGCCCCACTGTACTGTATGTATGTATGATACATAGATGAAGATATTTTTCTTAACAAGTTATGTAGCAGCAAACATATTCCAAAATGAGACTGAAGTGTATTCAATTGTTTGAACGTAGGTTTTACCACATGCCGAAAAGTGTCACTACCAGCAGGCCCTTTGATGCGAGTAGAGGGTCAGACATTGTCTCTGCACTGTGAAGTCTCAGACTATGAGGGTCCCAAAGAGCAAGATTTTGAGTGGAAAGCAACAAAAGGATCAGAAACCATTCAGGTCATCTCCACCTTCGACCCTTTGTTTCCAGACCAGTCTGTGATGGATCGGGTGAATACTAAGGACATCAGTTTAGAAAGGCTTGGTGATAGTTCAGTGGAACTGAGGATTATAGAACCCAGGGTGACGGACAGTGCTATTTTCACCTGTAGTACACCTAGTACTGACTCTATTATCAGTGGAAACTATGGTGCAAAGGTGCCATTGACAGGTGGGTTAATGATGCATACATATATGAGAAAGCCATGAATGTTTTAATAAAAATCTACTACTGTATTTTAATAAATCATAATAAATAAAGTAGTATTCTTTGGTGAATTAATGTATCATTTTATGGACCATTTTAGCAGACACTTTTATGTAAAGCAACTTTACATAAAAGCACAGCACCCCTGGAGCAGGGATTAAGATTAATGAGGGTTAAGGGCTTTACTCAAGGACCCACATTCGTAACTTCAGTGGACCTAAAGTTTGAACCCAGAGTCTTCAGATTGATAACCCAACACCATAACCACCATGCCTGTAATTTATTAGACCAATGAATTAAATATATGGTCTGCTTTAGGTCTTAAAATGCTTTGAATGTGTCTGTTTCAAAAAACATGACATTATTTGGTTTACTTTCAATTGTGAAAAATTCCAAGTGGAGTTAAAATGCTTAAGTAGAACATTTAGTGTTTCACAATTTTCAATAGCACTAGACCATGACATTTAAAAATAACAACTTAAAATATTTAGTTATATTATTTGTATTTTTTCAAAAAAATGTACTTTTAGCAAATGAAAAATGATCTGAACATGTTTAACGAATATCTATTTATTTATTATCTTACTTAACCCTTAATTCCGAGGGTTGCATGGGGTTCCCCTTGCCCGTATGGGCGCTGGGCAAATACACCCAGGACAGGGTGTCAAGCTATTGCTGGGCACACACTCACACAGACACACACACCATCACACACTATATGGGGCAATTTAGAGCATTCAATTTACCTTGAATCCATGTTTTTGGACTGTGGGAGGAAACCAGAGGACCCAGAGGAAACCTACGCAGACATGGGGAGAACATGGAACCTTCACCCACATTGGGATTCAAACCTGGATCCCCAGGGCTAAGAGGCGAATGTGCTAATAATTGAGCCACTGTGCCACCTTAACACCTGTCTATTTATTTTAATTATGTTAAAGCTGTCATGGCCATCTTTCCAGCATTTTTAGTCATTATGCTACAATTATAATCATATATCACTTGATTATTTTAGGCTATAATATTGTCTTAAGTGTATATTTAATTAGTAGTAGCACTTAAAATGTGTGTGCGTTATTGCAGATGTTTTTTGTTCATTCACATAATTCACTTTTAGTTCACAGCTGTGCCAAAGTTTTCTGAAACATTTTGCTCTTTATTGTTTGCTTTCAGTGATTCCTAATACACTGGTTGTGGTCGCTGAACCCTTTTCCTCTTTAGTTCATGAAGGCAGAAACATCAGTCTGCGTTGCAATGTCTCTCATGATGTAATTGATGGAATTTATCTATCAATTACTTGGACCGTCAAAAAGCATTTGACAGAAGAGGATTTGCTTACTTTTGGTCCTGACTTGAGTATCACAGTTGGGAGGAATTTTACCCAACGTTATTTCGACGGAGAAATGCATTTACAATTAGAAACCAAAGGCTCGTACAGCCTGTTGCTTTTTGGAGCAGTACTCACAGATAATGGGATGTACATGTGTACTGCCCGACGGTG
This sequence comes from Corydoras sp. C115, assembly GCA_019802505.1. Classification (NCBI taxonomy): domain Eukaryota; kingdom Metazoa; phylum Chordata; class Actinopteri; order Siluriformes; family Callichthyidae; genus Corydoras; species Corydoras sp. C115. Next base: position 451,831 of record JAFMOC010000225.1, on the reverse strand, counting down.
GACTAGAGAGCAGGACACCTGGAACAGGATACAGGAAAAGACAGAGATCATAGGTGAAGTGGCAATCATCCCAATAGGTGAGTACAGATCACCACAAACATTACATGTAACAGAATGTCCTAAAATATTTAAATTAAGTTGTAAATGTTACATTAACTGGCAATGCTTCTGGACTGAGCTTAATCATATCAACATACTGTATGAACCAACTCCAGATAGCTCTTTCGGCCAAAAGAAATGTACTTATTTACTCACACCGAAATTTTTTAAACTTAGACTTTAAATCATTTTAAATAATTCTTCGACCAAAAGAAATGTACTTATTTACTCACACTGGAACTTTTTAAACTTCATAAAAAAAAAACTTTTTTAAACTTCAGAAAAATCATTTTACCTCAACTCCACCTCAATTATATATATATATATATATATATATATATATATATATATATATATATATATATATATATATATATATATATATATTCATTCATTCATTCATTATCTCCCGCTTTATCCTCTATTAGGGTCGCGGTGGGGTTCCCCATGCCCATCCAGGGGAGAACGTCTCGGGCGCTGGGCAGATAGACCCAGGACAGGGCACCAATCCATCGCTGGGCACACACTCACTCACACTCTATATGGGGCAATATATATATATATATATATATATATATATATATATATATATATATATATATATATATACAATACTGGGCAAACGTTTAAGGCAGGTGTGAAAAAATGCTGTAAACTAAGAGTGCTTTCAAAAAGCCAAAGAAATTATTGTTTATTCATTCATTCATTATCTCCCGCTTTTATCCTCTATTAGGGTCGCGGTGGGGTTCCCCATGCCCATCCAGGGGAGAACGTCTCGGGCGCTGGGCCGATAGACCCAGGACAGGGCGTCAATCCATCGCTGGGATTTTGTAGGATTATAGTGAGGTGTATGATCAACCAATTGTACCAAACAGGTGCTAATCGTCATCAATTTCACAATTGGATTAAAACACGGTCATTAAGTAAAACAGATAAAACTGTGTAGGAGGCTTAAAACTGGATGAGGAACAGCCAGTTTCACCCAGACAAAAAATTTCAAGCAGACTGGGGTTTCAAGATGTGCTGTTCAAGCTCTTTTGAAGAAGCACAAAGAAACAGGCAACATTGAGGATTTCCAGCTGTGACATCACCTCACAACTGGCAGAAACCAGTGGGACCCTGATACACCCATCTACTATCCGGAGAAGTCTGGCCTGAAGTGGTCTTCCAAAAAGTCATTCCTCCGACATGGAAACAAGGCCAAGTGACTCAACTATGCATAAAAACATTTTTTGTGCAGAAAAATGGCAACAGGTGCTCTTGACTGATGAATCAAAATTTGAGATATTTGGCTGTAGCAGAAGGCAGTTTGTTCGCTGAAGTGCTGGAGAACAATACAATAATGAGTGTCTGCAGGCAAGAGTGAAACATGGTGGAGGTTCCTTGCAAGTTTGGGGCTGCAATTCTGCAAATGGAGTTTGAGATTTGGTCTGGAATAATGGTATCCTTAATGCTGAGAAATACAGGCAGATACTTATCCATCATGCAATACCATCAGGGAGGCATATGATTGGCCCAAAATTTATTCTGCAGCAGGTCAACAACCCCAAGCATACAGCCAATGTCATTAAAAATATCTTCAGCGTAAAGACGAAGAAGTCCTGGAAGTGATGGTATGGCCCCCACAGAGCCCTAATTTCAACATCATCGAGTCTGTCAGGGATTACATGAAGAGACAGAAGGATTTAAGAAAGACTACATCAGGGGTGCCCACACTTTTCTGGCCCGAGATCTACTTTTCCATTGAACAGGTCATCGAGATCTACCGGGGTCAATCTCTATTTTTTAGGCTTTTATATTGTTTTATAACCTGTTTACGGATTTAGGCACGGAGGCGTGGCCACATACCGGTTTTGGGAACAGTGAGAGAGACGGGGGGGGCAGACTGCTCGCTTGCAGAACGATAGAGATCGCGATTTACAATGAATCACATTGTGTGTGAATGTGTGCGCGTGTGTGTATAAGCGCTTCCGATACTGTGCTGTAAAAAAAGCGCTGATACGTAATAAACGTTTTTTTCCATCCATCGCGATCTACCTGACACCTCTTCACGATCGACTGGTCGATCGACGTATTGAGCACCCCTGGCCTACATCTACAGAAGATCTGTGGTTAGTTCGCCAAGATGTTTGGAACAATCTACCAGCCAAGTCCCTTGAAAAACTGTGTGCAAGTGTAGCTAGAAGAATTGATGCTGATTTGAAGCAAAGGGTGCTCACCCCAAATATTGATTTGATATAAATTTCCCTTCTGTTCATTTACTGTATTTTGTTAATTAATGAAAATAAACTATTAACACTTCCATTTTAAATAGCATTCTTAGTTTATATATATGTATATATATATATATATATATATATATATATATATATATATATATATATATATATATATATACAGCAAGCATCAAGTAAGTCTGGGCTTACCAACCAGGTATTAAAGATTGACATATTGTTTTGAAAGTACCATATTTTGATTGATTTGATGTGATTCTTTTTTTCTGCAAAAACTGAGAAGTAGTTTGGGCTGAATGTTCCACAGTATTCAAATTTTTGGAATTCCTGTTTTCGTGGGTTTTATGAGCTGGAAGCCCAAATTATGTAAAAAATAAATAAATAAATACTTGAAATTGTTTTTAAAATTGTGGGCCCTGAATTGATAATATATCTATTTAACTTTTTAAATGAAATTATAGAAATTAATCAACTTTGTCATGAAATTCAATGTTTTTGGAAAGGATCTGTATATAAAGTTAAAAGTAGGCAAACTGAAATGTGGCAATAAACACATTAATTGATACTCTTGTGGACGTAGCCGGCTGTATAACCGATGCATAAATTTAAATCGATTAATATTTACATCCCTAATGTGTATGTGTGTGTGTGTGTGTGTGCATGTAAATCCTAGGAGATGATTAAGCGGAAAATAATGAATTAATGAAAGCATTTTTAGTCATATTGTTAAGGAAAACATTTTGCGTCCTGGCACGCGAAATGGCACCTCCGTGAAAGGGGTTGCTTCACTCCTTCCACAGTATTATAAATAAATTATTATTATTTGTATAATAAATTATTTATATATTAATTGCCAAACAAACAGTTGCATAGTGCTCATTTTTCTTTATCTAAAACATGATGAAACAATGTTAGTTTGTATATAGTGTAAATTTTTACAATTTTTAAAACCCAATGCCTGTACCAAAGAATACTAACTAATAACAAGTATTAATAAACATGGTTTTGTTTGTTTTAATAAATTGTAATGACATACAATCACAATCTTGAAGCTTACTTTAAAATTACATGTTGATGTTTTGCAACTACAATGCACAAAAATAGTTATTGTGTGCACTACAGGGTTTTTAGAAGTTGTAGCTTTTTGTTTTACTTTGTGGCATTTGCACTATTACGTATCTGTGACACTTCTCACAACCCCAGCTGTTAAAGTTGGGTTACCAAGGATATTTTTCTTAGGTTACCTTGTAGACTTAACACACAGAATTTAATTGCAACTGTAATGTCTGCTTAGAATGTACACATTTGCCCAAAGAGACAATACAAGTCTTTACATGTGTAACCTTTTAGTTTTTTCACTTTATATTAGTTGAAGATTTCAGCAAATTCTGCTTTGTGTTTACATCTTTAATACTGTATTGTTTTTCTAATACATTCAGTAATAAAAGTATATCAAGTAAAATCTTCTGGACAAAATTCAAGTGTTATATTTAGCATTAATATTAGTTCAAAACATAAAATGATACTGTTATAACTGTTTTTCGAAAATAAATATATATTTGTTTTGAAATTAGTACTTAATATTTACAGTTGTTTTGCAGTTACAGGTTCTTCTTTTTTTGTTTTCAGCTGAATCTATCAGGGTACAAGTATTGGACAGTACCGTCCTTATCTTAGGAGACAATCTGAACCTCTCGTGCTTGGTTTATGCAGAGGATTATTCTGTCCTAACACTTGAGGTGATATGGCTGCTAAATGATTCACTGGTTCTTGGCCATCTTGGCAAAGATGGCGTGGAAGTAAAATCCTCAAACGTATTCAGCATGAGCCAGGTTGGAGAAGGGGCATTTAGGATGAACATCAACAGGGTTGAGAAATCAGATATGGGCCTGTACTCCTGCAAGGTAAAAGCCTGGGTACAGCACAGCAGGGGACAGTGGTATAATGCAGCAGAGAAGACTTCAGCACCTGTGGAAGTGGTAGTCAATCTGAAAGGTAAGTAGACAAATTTGCAATAATTTTAATGCGGAAGGACAATAGCTACATGTCTGTTTATGCTTTCTGTTTGATTTTGCCTGCCTGCCACATGTTTACATGCGTTTTTTCCAGTTGTTTTTATTACAGTGACATAATAATAGATATTTTGGCCACTTAAAATTTTGTGTAGGTTTAAGTAAATGAACTTTAACAAGGTGCAACATGTTGGATGGCTCAAACCCAAATTAGACAGAGCTAGATATAGATATACAGTTGTAATATCAGAATAATAGCAGTCCAATATGACTAACCAGATTAATCACTTGACCACATGACAAACAATTTGACCACATGTTAACCACATGACAAACAATTTGTCAGTTGGTGCAGTAGATTCTTAGAAAGCCAACAGTCTCAGCATGCATGATATACATGCTATTGTGTCTCTGTATTTGAATAATTAATTGAAAGGCGTGTGTTCAAAAGAATAGCAGTGTGAAGTTCAATTAGTGAGGACAATCATTCTGTGAGGAAACAGGTGTGAATCACATAGCCCTTATTTAAGACCATACTGTATATACATTTCTCCTTGAAAGCCTGAGAAATATGGGTCATTCGAGACATTGTTCAGAAGAGCAGCGAACTTTGATTAAAAAGTTGATTGGAGAGGGTAAAACTTATAAAGAAGTGCAGACAATAATAGGTTGTTCAGCCAAAATGATCTCCAATGCTTTAAAATGGAGAGCAAAACCAGAGAGACGTGGAAGAAAATGCAAGACTACCATTCGAATGGATCGAAGAATAGCCAGAATGAGAAAGGCTCAGCCAGTGATCAGCTCCAGTATAATCAAAGACAGTCTCAAGTTACCTGTGAGTACTGTGACAGTTAAAAGATGCCTATGTGAATCTAATCTATTAGCAAGAAGTCCCCGCAAAGTCCCACTGTTAAAAAACATACATGTACTGAAGTGGATACAATTTACAATTTGGAGAAACATATTGTGGACTGATAAAAGTAAAATTGTTCTTTATGGGTCCAAGGGCCGTAGACAGTTTGTCAGACGACCCCAAAACTTTGACTTCAAGCCACAGTTCACTCTGAAGACAGTGAAGCATGGTGGTGCAAGCATCATAATATGGGCATGTTTCTCTTACTATGGTGCTGGGCCTATTTATTGCATACCAAGGATCATGGACCAGTTTGCATATATCAGAATATTTGAACCAGTCATGTTGCCTTACGCTGAAGAGGAAATGCCCTCAAAAAGGGTGTTTCAACAAGATACCGACCCTAAACACACCAGTAAACGAGCACAATCTTGGTTCCCATCCAACAACATTGAGGTTATGGAGTGGCCAGCCCAATCCCCGGACCTAAATGCGATAGAAAACTTGTGGGGTGACATCAAAGATGCCGTTTCTGATGCAAAACCAAGAAATGCAAATTAATTGTGGGATATAGTCAAAGCATCCTGGGCTGAAATACCAGTTGACAGGTGCCAGAGGTTGGTTGAGTCTATGCAACACAGATGTGAAGCAGTTCTAAAAAACTGTGGTTATTCAACTAAATATTAGGTTAGTGATTCACAGGAATGCTAAATCATAAAAAGGAGTTCAGATTTTGTGTTTGTCAAGACAAATGCAGATACTGCTATTTTTTTGAACAGCCCAATGGTCATTTTTTAAATTATTTTCTCTAAAGTAGTTACAAATTATATACATTTCTCTTCATGTTTTGATTTGGAAAACAGTATGCAATGTCCCCAATGCCTGGACATAAAAAGTACTATAAAGATTTTGTGTTTAACTCATGTTTTTAAATGCTATTATTTTGAACACAACTGTAGAAGGATATATAATTAGAAATAGATAGAAATGTATATATATATATATATATATATATATATAGATATATATATAGATAGATAGATAGATAGATAGATAGATAGATAGAGATAGATAGATAGATAGAAAAAGCTAAAAAAGAAAAATGTGAGATAAGAAAAATTAAAAAATATAAAGTACAAAAAATATACATTTATTCAACTGACACTGTGTATTGTGTAAAATGTGCAAAAACACATGTTTCAAGCAAGGTCCGCAGTGCAAATTGCTGAAAAACTATTAACATAAATGTGTTGTCACATGGGCAGCACGGTGTCTTAGTGGTTAGCACACTCGCGTCTCAGCGCTGGGGATCCAAATTTCAAATCACAATCCAATTTCCATGTTCTCACTGTGTCCACATGGGTTTCCTCCGGATTCTCCCACAGTCCAATACCATGGATTGAAGGTAAATTGAATAGTCTGAATTTCCCCATATAGTGTGCGTGTGTGTCTGTGTGAGTGTGTTCAGCGATAGATTGGTGTCTGAAACGCTCTCCCTTAGATGGGCATGGGGAACTCCCCACAACCCTTGTAGAGGATTAAGTTGGTTATAATTAGTGAATGTAGTCACATGTGCTGTCTGCACCTCACCTCGGACTTCATTTTCACTCTCTTGTGTCCTGAGTTCCCAGGCCTTATTTAGTTAATTAACCTGCTTCCCTGTTTCATGGTTTCAGTCTGTTCATTATCTGCTTGTTAAGGTTTACTGGTCACATGCTCTTTTCTTCCTACTTATACCGCACCTTGGAGCACATTACATAGACGCACACACCGTAAGATAAATGGATTTATATGATTTTTTTTTTTTTGTAATTTTGTAACTTTGTAATTAAGGGCCGGGGTCAGTTTTGGGCATGTGCCCAATGTGCCCAGGGCAGTGACAGTGTGGACGTGGAGCGATGCGGGTCTGCTCTGACTGTGCGACTGAGCTCTGAGAGTGTTGTGCAACAGGGCTCATGGCAGAACCTGTTGCTTCACAAGACAGAAACTGAATAACATGTGCCTCCAAAAATCTCCAATATCACCAGTTTTGTCACTAGTGACTTTATATATTAACATTTACATTTAGTCATTTAACAAACGGTTTGTGTCTTACAAATTCGAGAACAACACAAGTCTGTAATTAAGGAAAAAACAGTAACATGGTGGAATTATCAAATCTGATTATTATCCAATCTGACTTTTTTTTTCATTGCAAGTGTTTGTGAAGGAGATGTGCTTTGAGCTGTTTCTTAGAGATGCTATGTCACTCAGCCTTATGGATAGAGTTGGAAAGATCATTCCACCATTTATAATAAAATAAGTTGCTAGAGGGTCTGAAAAGTCACTAAATATAGCGTCAAAGTTGCTTAGTTGGCAACAGTGTGCTGGGGGTCATATCCTTGATGCGGAGCCACTATATCATTTCCTATTCTTTTAATTCCCATATTTCAAAAGTGATTGTAAACCCAAACTAGCCTTGTGTGTGTGTGTGTGTGTGTGTGTGTGTGTGTGTGTGTGTGTGTGTGTGTGTGTGTGTGTGTTTGTGTGTCAGTGAACTATTATTAGCTTGCTGTGTGTGCCCATGCTTCCACTGCTGACTGAGGGACAGGATGTGATTGATACCGCTTTCAGAGGTTAATATTGTTTTTGAGCTCTGTAAATTCTTCCTCTTTCCACTACTGCAATAATTAGCTTGCATTTGAATCAACCCTTGGCCTCAATATATCTTGCTTTTTCCCCCACCTTAATAATAGAATGGTGCTCAAAAACAAAATTTTGTACTGACAGTTTAACAATATTCTCAAATACTGTGGGAGAAATTGTAGGACAGCTTGGAGCTTGGTATGTTACGTTCAGGCAGTATGTGAGTGGGTAATAAAGAGACAAGGAGATATGATAACCAAATAATAACCCATGCATCTATTCATGCATGCTTTGCTCTAGTGACAAATGTCACCTAGTGAGTCAACCTCACCATTGTGTCTCACTCCGTATGGTTCACTAAATGGTGGAACGAGCTTCCCAAATCTTATTTAGCATCTTCAAGAAAATACTCTAAACATATCTATTCCACAAAGACTTGGCCATAAAAAAATAATGATAAAAGGTGGGACCGGATGATCAGGTTTGATATTTCTACAGTGTTGCTGTTTTTTCCTAACTACAGACTTATGTTCTCTTGTTTGTAAGTCGCTTTGGATAAAAGCGTCCGCTAAATGTAATGTAATGCATCCACTTCTGAACAGGTGCCGTTACATCTAAACATGTCCATGCTACAACACACAGTGTAATTTCACTATGTTCTCCTTTATACAACAGGGCACAATGTTTAATTTTTTTTTAAATTGCAAACCAAAAGTGTTTAAGCAGGACAAATAAAGTTGTCCAGCTCCTGCCAGGTACTGAACCATAATAACCCTTTGCTCCACTTAGGTGCCATACACAACATCAGAGACCGGAAGTGTTTTGTGTATTCTGCCGTGATTTTGAAACGAGAAGAAAAATATTCAGGTTTTTAATAAAGGTTTGGTTGCTTGAATTTCACATTGCATCACAAAGTTTACTTAAATGTGCAAACCACACTAACAAGTCTGTGTTGCTAGTGTATACACAAGACTTTTCATTGCTTGTGAACATAGATCTGTGTTTTTGCTTGAAGTCCACCTGCTCCCACCACACACACACATATAATGTTTAGGGAATCATCCATCATTCACCACTTATTCAGGTCCAGGTTGTAAGGGCAGCAGCAACCAGCAAGAATGGTCACAGAGTTGTTCCAAAGCCACTCCTTTGTTATTTTAGCTGTGTGCCTGGGGTCTTTGTTGGAAGGTAAACCTTCATCCCAGTTGAAGGTTTTCTTGCACGATATCTCTTTGGCCGCATACAACTTTATTTCAATTGCAATCAGTCGTTCTGTCCCTGCAGCTGAAAAACACCCACATAACATATGCTGTCACCACCATGTTTCACTGCTGGGATTGTATTAAGCAGGTGATGAGCAGTGCCTGGTTTTCTCCACACATACTGCATAGAATTAATGCCAAGTTTAATCTTTGTCTCATTGGCCCAAAGAACCTTATTTGTCATAGTCTGGGAGTTCTTAATGTGTCTGTTGGCTATATGCGGGCTTTTATATGTCATTCACTGAGAAGTTACACTTTGCCCAACGGGGGCATTTCGGGGGCTGGGCACCAGATACCAGGCCAATCCACCACTGGGCACAGGCACACAAATACACTCTATATGGGGCAATTTTTAGAGCATTAATTTTACGTTGAATCCATGTTTTTGGTCTGTGGGTGGAAACCGGAGAACCTGGAAAAAAAAAACACGTGGACACAGGGAAAACATGGAAACTCCATCCAGCTTGGAATTCAAACCTGGAGCCCCAGTGCTGAGAGGTAAACGTGCCACTGTGCTGCCTCGGTTTTATTTAAAACAAAAAATAAAGCATTCTAAAATTTTAAATAAAAATTAGAATTTATTATTTTATATTTCATTATGAAGCTTTTGATTTGGACCCTTGTCAGCCACATACCCTTACAATCATCTTACATTTTCTAACCATTTTACATTGTATCAAAGTCTCATATCTTCATTGTTGTCCCATGAAAAGATTAAAATGTTTACAAATATGTGAGAGGTATACTCACTTTTGTGAGAAACTGTATATATACAGACCCTTTCTAAACAATTTGAATATCATGAAAAAGTTGAGTCATTTACATAATTAATTCATTCATTCATTATCTCCCGCTTTATCCTCTATTAGGGTCGCGGTGGGGTTCCCCATGCCCATCCAGGGGAGAACGTCTCGGGCGCTGGGCAGATAGACCCAGGACAGGGCGCCAATCCATCGCTGGGCACTCATTTACATAATTCTATTAAAAAAGTTAAACATTCATGGATTATTTATTCAGGGCCCACAATTTAAATCATTTTAAGTGTTTATCTGATTATTTTTACATCATTTGGGCTTTCAGTTTATAAAACTAAAATTAGAATACTGTGGTGAAATAAGCCCAAATTAGTGACACACTAAACACTAAACAGTCATCTGTTAAATCTACTAAACAGTAGAGGTGAGAAAAAGAATCCAAAGTGCAGGTGTTGGTAAACTCTGCTTTCTGAAATCCAAGGTCACGGCAACAGTCTACCAGAATGTTTTAGAGGACTTCATAATTCCTTCTGCTGAGGATCTGTATTGAGATACAGTTTTCATCTTCCAGCAGGACCTGACCCCTGCCCATTCCGCCAAAAGCACCAATACCTGGTTAGATGCCCATGCCATCACAGTGCTTGACTGGCCAGCCAACTCACCGGACCTAAACCCCATAGAGAACCAACAACAAAGAAAAGCTGACAGCAAGGATCAAGAAAATCTGGGCTTCCATATCTCATAGGCAATGCCACAGGCTGATTGCCTTATTTCCACGTCACTTTGAGGCAGTTATTAAATCAAAGTGATTCCCAACCAAATATTAAATATTGACATATCATTTCGAAAGTACCGCATTTTGATTCATTTGATGTGATCCTTATTTCTTTTTTTTTCTGCAAAAACTAAGGAGTAGTTTGGGCTGATTTCTCCACAGTATTCTAATTTTTTGAATTCCTGTTTTTGTGGGTTTTATGAGATGGAACCCCAAATTATGTAAAAAAAAATGTAAAAAATCTATGACAGTTTAACTTTTTGAATAGAATTTTGGAAATTAATAAACTTTTCAAAGATATTTAAAATCTTTGGAAAGTGTCTGTTTATAAAGATATATTCACAAATTTAAACCCCAAATCTTAATTTCTTGGAAGAAGATTGGCTTCTACTATTCACCCTCTTAACATTACTGTTTTCTTTGTGTTTTTTCAGATCCATTGTTTTCTGTCTTTCTTGACTCGTTGGGTATAGTCCATGATTCCACGGAACTGGTGTGTCAAGGGTCTAACATATCCAATATTAGGGGTAAACTGCTGGGTGTCTCGTGGTTCTATTCACCCATTTCATCTGATGATGGTCAGTTGCCAACTGATGTCATCACGTCAATAAATGAAAATGGTGCTGTTATTCCCAGTGAGAAATATAGGAATCGCATTCATGAAGGCCATATTTTACTTAGCCGACAAGAACCAGCCACCTTTACCCTCCGTCTGCTCCATACAACAAACAGAGATACAGGTGTATATGCTTGCAGTATAACGACATGGATATTTACTCGTTTCGAAAGTTGGAAAAAAAACTCAGAATATTATTCTAATGCACTTAATGTCAGTCTGGTTTCCAAAGGTGAGTGGATATTATATTACATTTCATTACATTTAATTATTGAGTAGACACTTTTATCCAAAGTTACCTACAAATGAAAGAATAATACAACATAAGTCAATAATCACATAATGGGGAGTTTTTTCTTGCCACTGTCATTTCGAATTAAGATTTAAGGTTTAAAGGCTTATAACACTGTAAAGCTGCTTTATGACCATGTACTATTGTAAAAAGTGTTCTATGAATAAATTACTTACTTGCTTACAAGTCACTAGTTAAGTAACAACCAGCTACACTGCAGTATGATCAAATATGATCATTATCCATTCTGGATTTTTTATCAAGTGTTTGTGGAAATGATGTTTCCTGATTTGTTTCTTGAAAATGCTAAATACCGCCACCTTATAGAAAGAGTTGGGAGGATCATTCAATTTTACTGTTGCAAGTGCAATGGATTACTTTTTAATGTAAAAAAGCAATGAGTTTGTCCAAAAGAGATGATGATACAAAAAAATATATATATTAATTTATTCATTATCTTACATTTAATCATCTACTAGGGGCGTTTTGGTTGCTGGTCAGATTCAAGATGTCAATCTAACACTAGACACACACTTACTCACACACACACACACACACAATTTAAAGCATTCACTATACTTGAATCCAAGTTTTTGGCCTGTGGGAAGAAACTGGAGAACCCGGAGGAAACCCATGCAGCCACAGGCAGAACATGGAAACTCCATTTAGATTGGGATTTGTACCAGCGCTTGAGAGGCTAACGTGCTAACCACTAAGCCACCGTGTCACCCAAAATGAAATAAATTACTTATTTATTTAATAAGGAAAATTATCCATTATTCATTCCAATGTGATGTTTAAATGTTAGGAGAAGTGTATCACAGCATATATACTAATTATGAAACACAGTCATTAATGCTCATCTTGATGGAAAAGGTAAAAAAAAAAACAAGCATTTATACTAGATGTTGTTGAAGTATTGACGAAATTTAGTCATCACTCTAAAAGCATTCTGTTTTATAGTCCACTAAATCCATTCATTCATTATCTCCCGCTCCATCCTCTATTAGGGTCGCGGTGGGGTTCCCCATGCCCATCCAGGGGAGAACGTCTCGGGCGCTGGGCAGATACACCCAGGACAGGGCGCCAATCCATCGCTGGGCACACACTCACACACTCAAACACACTCTATATGGGGAAATTTAGAGAACTCAATTAACTTGATCCATGTTTTTGAACTGTGGGAGGAAACAGGAGAACCCGGAGGAAACGCACGCGGACACGGGGAGAACATGGAAACTCCACCCAGATGGGGATTCGAACCGGGAATCCCTAGCGCTGAGAGGCGAACGTGCTAACCACTAAGCCACCGTGCCGCCCCCCACTAAATCCAGTGGCGCTATATTTAAGATGATTGTAAGGGTATGAGGCTGGCAAGGGTCCAAATCAAAGGATTCAACTTTTGACGTTTATACATTTTATTTAAAATTTTAGAAGGCTTTATTTTTTGTTGAAAATAACTCTCTGCGTTTCCTTATTTCACTTCCCCTTCTATTTACATGAAATGGCTTTTTTACTGCTGGGGCACCAGCAACACACACCTCACCTGCTGTGCTCCAGGAGAAAGACTACAATTCCCATAAAGCAGTGCACCAATTTGGTCCAACGAGGTGCAGTGTGTATTTAAACTAGCTCCTGCCAGCACATTTGGTACCACTCCCCATCATAGTCTTGGTGTGGTGTGATGACACATTCTTTCAGGCCTCCCATGACATTTTATTTAAATTGGTTGTACAGATTGCAAGGAGCTCCCGCTGGTATGATCAATCTGATCACGATGCATCTTATCCAGATTTCTGCAGCTCATCTCCTGTTCAACCAACCCATGGTACTCTACTACTCATCTCTGTCCATTTACTTTTAGTGGCTGCCTTTATGAACAAATGATGGACAAAACTGCTGCTAACACATACCCTTTTCTAATTATAGGTAATTGCTTATTATTGGTAATTACCTGAAAACACACTGTTTACATATATAATTGTGAACATATTTTTGCGTCTTTTCGCTCACACCACTAAATGGCCAGGTGCACAGTTCCCTCTATTTAGGTGAATGTTTATTGCCCTGTATATTGTCCGTTGCACTATTCCTTTCCATTAATTTAATGTTTATTGTCCTATAATATTGTCTTTTATTTATATGTTTTGCACAAGCTATTTGCCCATGCACACTTTATGTTGGGTTGTTTAGTTGCTGTTCTGTATAGTAGCTTGTTCCTGGTAACAGCATTTGTTCCACTATATATTGTACACCACTTTTGTTGGAATTACAAATAAAACCACTTGAGAAAAAAATAATTGAAATACAAGTCAATAACACTGGTCTATAAAGAAAAATTTGATTAGATTCAATTTTATTGTCATTGTGCAGCGTACAAGTACAGGGCCAATAAAATGTAGTTAGCATCTAACCAGAAGTGCAATATATACATTATTTACATACATTATTTAAGTGCAATCTCTATATCTGCTACTTTTTACATACACACATACACCTGACTAGTTAGTTGTATTCTATTCTGATGAATGCCACTAGACCTTTCAAACTCACCATGTTCCCATTTCATCTTCTTTAACACTGCTAACTCTGCACATGATACTGAGACATTTAGCATTTTAAAGAAATAACTCAAGACTTCTTCTTCTTCTGAAAGCACATGCTATAAAAAGAACCTAAGTGCATTAAAACCATTCCGGCAAATGAGCAAAATTAATAATATGGCAGTTCAACTGGTTTGTCTTTAACTTTCTGACCTGTGTTGTTTTTGTAAATGGTTTTAAATATGAGGTAGAGCCAGTTTAATAAATAATTAATAATTAATTATCCTTTATTTATTTGGCTCGAAATCCATTCATTAGCGGCAGCTTCAGTCACCAATATTCAGAGTACCCAGACATCCATCACACGATTTTGCAACATGTCAGTCAACCTATGCGTGTTGGCATTTAATCTCTACAGCTAGTCATTTAACTTCATCCAGCAGCTGTAGGATAATGCATAGAGCACAGGTGCCCAATACATCTATCCCAATCTACCGGTCGACCGCAAAGGAAGCTTGGGTAGATCGCATGGTCTTTCTCAAATACGACCAACAAGCTTTGCAAATAGAACTGGTCCCAGTACCGACCGCGCAACACTATAGTTTACATTTGCAAGCTTAGAATATTATTTTTTACAAAGTTAAACTGATCTGTCAGATAGGATTTAAAGCACTGGAGTACCGATCCTATAATGCTCAGTTTTTTTTTTCAAATATTTCCAATAAAAGTGTATGGTCTGTAGTTTAAAATGTTACAGTGAGATCTAATAAGACAAAAAAAGAGATTAACAGAGGACATTGACTACATTTGCTATGCTGTCTCCTTATTATGACAAGACCTGACTGATAAACTTCATAAATATTAGCTTAAAGATGGAGATTCTGCTGGTTGAACAGATTTTTGAGACAAAATGAAGGCTTGATGTTGGTTCAAGGGATTGATTTATTATGTTGTTTAAAGGCTCTATAATATTTGGGAGTAGGTCTTTAATAGTAGATTGTGGTACGATCGCCATGGTATGATGGAGAAGGTGGAGCGGTCAATAATGGATTTTGATTAAGGGTGATTTATGCACCTGACATGACTCCGCCTAATAAACGTGTCCTTTAAACGGGTAACATTGAATGCTGCGGGGAGAGAGACCAACCATGAGCTGGAGTGACGGAGGACCTAACACAGCTACGGAGAGTGTTCTTTGATAATCGTGTTGGTGTGAAATCCTGTTTCCAACCCTCATTCATTCTATCCCTCGTTACAGTTTGGTGCGGTCACATCCTGCAGTTTGTTGCCAGGTCTCTCTCTTTGCAGCATGTGACATGTCCGCTTAAAAAGCCACACACGGTCATCAGAAGGAGCCGGATCAGGTGTGCTAATGTTCCTGATCAACACACCTTTCCTCCCCACAAGCATTACCACACCACCACACAGATTTAGTAAAAAAATATATTCATAATGAATTTCCTTTTGGCAGGGCCCTATGGTTAGAATAAAGGTGTTTTATAAACTAAGCATAACCTCAGATTGAAGTAAACATTTTATTCATGTTTTCTTTAAATCAACTGTTTTAATGCAACCTTGTTCTTTCCACCAGGTTTCGGCTTGAATGTTATAGCTCATCAAATGAGACATGCAACTTCCATTGGTTCCACTTTTAAAATGGACTGCAAAGTAAGAACTAAAAGCCTTAGGCAGGATATGGCTCTCTCTGTCCTAATATTGTTCCAAAGTGATGTGGGCACAGCCAGAAAGAAGCTTGCCTCTCTAAGCCCAGATTTGATTTTCATGGTAGAAGCTTGGTACCCATACATTCAGGATAATAAACTACGATTGGTGAGGACTGGAAAAGAGGAGTTCCAGTTTCAGATTCACAATGTGCAGTTGACAGATCGAGGTTTCTACTCTTGTGAAGTTGCAGTGTGGACAAGGCAGAGTACAAATGACTGGTTGGAGATGGCAAAAACAGAGTCAAATAGGATGCATTTGACCTTTGAAGATACAAGTAAGACTTTTTTTCATTTCATTCTTTTTTTTAATTTTTATATATATATATATATAAAACAGCAACAAAATTTTCTGCTGATTTCTGAGAACAAATCAAAAGGCATTTGATGTTGCCGGTTTTAAAGAGCGCAAACGTTTATTAGGTTTTTAAAAACATTGTATTTAATGACATCACATACATACATTTATAAATCATCAACCTCGTTACAATACCTCACGATACATCATTAAGCAGCCACTCCATTGTTGGTCTATGCCAGTGGCTGGGGATGGCATTTAATACCTAGGCCTTCAGTAATGCTCCATCTCATTCAATTCACCAGTCAATAACTGATTAATTGAATGATGGTCATTTTTAAACTTTATGGTAATAAAAACAATCATATTATGCAGAAATGCAGTATAAAAAGCTGTAGCCAAAATAAATGACTTTACTGCAGAAACACACCCGGGATACACAGGTCTCCTTTTACTGCAGCTACAGTTAAAAATAACCAAAAATAACCTCATAAAATTGCAATATTATTTAATGAAATAACACTCATGAGTGGCACTTTTGCTTCTCATTGCTGGGAATCCAGGTTCGAATCCCAATATGGGTGGAGTATGTATTTGCTTTTAACCGAGATATTTAAGCAGCATTTTTATGTGTTTTTAAATTTTTTGGCTCACATGGTAGAGTCAGAGATTGGAACGCTTTTATCATTATCAAATTATTTATTGTATTTTTTCCCTATATAAGCATTAACATATGTAAAATAGTTTTTGTGTAAAAATCCTACAAATTAAATTAATTACAAGCCTACAAATTAAAAAGGAAATTAATATTCTCTATTCTTATTAGGGCCATCTTTTGAACTTTCCATCACTTTAGACCCTGCCATCATTTACCCCTGGGAATCAGTTAAACTGGAATGTACTACGAGTGTGTCTGGAATATCATTCAACATAAGTAAGAATTTGCATTTGCTGTATTTGATACATTTGCCATTTAAATGCGACTGTGGTTGTGAATTGTATAAAATGAGACAGATGCAATGAGCTTGTGTTTGACTACATTCTGTTTTCCAAATGTGATAGTTCCTTTGCATAAACACCTTTCTTGGAAAATGTCACAAATGTATCTTTTTCTTTCAGACAATGTGACATATGAAACACGATGGTATCACAGCCGATTACGTGGATTGGATGACTATACTTTGTTGGCCAGTATAGATCGTTGGGGAGTTGTAAAAAAACCCCGTAATAACATAAGTTACTGCTGTCTGGAGCGTCTGAGACCTCAAACATTCACCCTCAACATTTATAGTACTCAGAACACTGATGAAGGAGAGTACTACTGCGTTGTCACACCATGGATTCGATTAGGTTCAACAGACACCTGGAGAAAAGAATCAGAAATTATGTCCAAGAGGGTCTTTCTCAGAGTCAGATTTTCATGTGAGTATTGATTTTTTTTATTTACTATAAATAATTTTGTTTTTTTATATAATTTATGTTGTTTATTTTTGTAATTTGTGTTCACACACTAAACTATAAAATTATACCTTTGCTCACTTATTTATGCTACATTTTTCATGTTTTTAGTATGGAGCTCAATGAAGTTGCCTTTGCTGTATGGAACATGTACATCTCTTGCTGTGGGTCTCTTTTCTCTTATTTTGGGTCTTATATATGCTCACTGTGGATACAAAAAAAACATACACACTCCACACTCTAGAAAGTTGATTAGCCAGCAGACTGATTGATATGCATAAAACATTTATTTACAAAGGCCGGCACAGTGTCTTAGTGATTACCACATTTGTCTCTCAGCGCTGGGTATCCTTCCCAGGGTTTCCTCTTGGGTTTGAATGCACTAAAGTGACCCATGTAGTGTGGGTGTGTGCTCAGTGGTAGATTGGCACCCCCTGCAACCTTAGTTGATTGGAAGGTAATGAATTAATTAATAAATGTATTTATTTATATACAAAATAAATGTAAAAAAAAAACAAAGAAAAAACAGGGCCAATAAAAGTCATCATACTTTGTCATAATACATTTCATTGTCAATTGGGACTTTGTACATTATATTTAAACATTATTTAACTTCTTATTTTAATTTGATCAGATTAATAGTGCATGATAATAAGAAATAATTAAATTAGTAAATAGCAAAAAAAATGAAAATACATTCATTATCTTACCCCATCTTATTAGAATCCCCTCCATGCCCATCCAGGGAAGAATGTTTCAGGTGCTGTCCAGATACACTCAGAACAGGGCGCCAATCTATCTTTAGGCACACTCACTCACACAGACACACACAAACACACTCTATATGGGGCAATTTGGAGCATTCAGTTTACCTTGAATCCATGTTTTTGGACTGTGGTAGGAAACTCACGCAGACACAGGGAGAACATGGAAACTTATAAATCATTTTAGCAATTGTATGTTTGTTGTTTAATATGATAAACATGTGATCAGCATAATAAATGTATCAATTAAACAATTAACATAAGATAATAAAAAATACGTATTCTGTACTGATTGTCAAGTGAATTTCTATTTTCCAACCATATACCATAGCCACAATACTGTGTTTAAATATACATAGAGAAACAAAACATTTTTTTTAAATAATGACGTGAAAAGCCAAGTAATGGGCAACTAACAGAATCAAGTTATGACAAGTATGCTACAAAACAGAGGTAAGTGACTCATTTAATGAAATGTGTTCCAATTAATAGCAGTGTGGAGTTTAGTCATTCATTCTCTTAAGAAACAGTTGTTAATTATGGCCCTTATTTAAAGGAGGGCAATAGTAATGTACTTGCTGGTTTTAGACACTGATGAGTGAGTAGAATAGGTCGCTCCAGACATTGTACTAAAGGAAAAGGATCTTTGATCAAGGACTGGAGATGTGGAACTTTATACAGACATGCAAGAAATGCCCTTGAAATATATTAGCAGCAGGCTGTGCATTTCACACCTAGGCCTTCAGTAATGCGCCGTCCAAATGAATCCACCCATTTAAATATGGCGGCACGGTAACTTAATGGTCAGCACATTTGGCTCTTAGTGCTGAGGATTCCAGGTTCGAATCCCAATCTGGGTGGAGTTTCCATGTTGCAAGGTAAATTAAATGCTCTTAATAGCCCCATGTAGTGTTTGTGTGTCTGTGAGAGTGAGTGTGTCCAACAATAGATTGGTACTCTGTCTTGGGTGTATCTGCCCAGCACCCGCAACCTTCCCCCTGGATAGGCATTGGGACACTAGAAGAGGATTAAGCGAAAGATAATGAATGAATGTTACGTGGGGGCATGAAAAAGAAAATTTACAGAATGGGCAAGGTTTAAAAGCGATCACTTTAAGGAGGACAATATTATACCTGCTGGTTTTAGCCACTGATGAGTGAGTAGAAATTGTACGAGAGGAAAAAGAACTTTGATCAAGAAGCTAACTGGAGATGGGAAAACAAACAAAAGTGAAGCCCTTGAAATGCATGTGTCAGCAAAAACACACCAGCAAGAAGGCAGCATCCTGGTTCCAGACCAACAAGATTGATGCTATGAAGCTGAACCTTTAGGCAAAAATTATGTATGTATATATATATATATATATATATATATATATATATATATATATATATATATATATATATATATATATATATATATATATATATTCTGCTTCTCATAATCACAGTTGAACCCTCAATCCATCACGATCTGACCTTCCAAACTGATGGCTCCACAATCTCCCCAATCGATTCAGTTTCACAATGGACTCCCACCTTAAACTCTCTGATCATGTTATCAAAACTGCCCGTTCCCGCAGATTCCTTCTTTACAACAACAGGAAGATAAGACCTTTCCTGACTGAACATGCTACCCAGCTGTTAGTTCAAGCCCTCATCCTATCCCGGCTTGATTATTGTAATGCTTTACTTGCCAGTATCCCAGCTTCCACAATCAGACCTCTACAACTAATTCAAAACTATGCAGTCTGACTTTTATTCAACCAGCCCAAGTGAACTCATGTCACTTGTCATGACTACCTGCGACCCTCATAGAGGATTAAGCAGAAGATAATGCCATTTTATCGTAATTTAATGCATTCAGATCATGTGCTGTTCATATAAATAAATATCCAGCTAGTCATTATAAGTTTTTTTTGCCCTTCCTCTTCCTCCTCGCCCCCCTCTTCTTCCTCTCCCTCTTGATTTTCCCTCAAACACAGACCGTGCTGTAACCATGGTGACTTTATCCTTATGTTTAAGTTCATCTTCTGAGCTGCTGCTGCTGCTGGTAGATTTTGACTTGAGACCCTCTTTCTTTAATGTTTTTGGTTGTTTCTGTTCAACAAAGCTGTCCACATGTTCGGACCACACCTCTTCCACACGATTACTACACACGGCAGACCCAATAAATCCCCCTCCGAAAATGCCTGCAGTTGTTATGTCTGTTGATTTCTCTTCATTGTTCCCACTCTTTCCCTTCTTGACTGGCGAGACTATAAGAACTTCGCTTTCTTCATCATTAATTCCTTCAGACTCTTTTCGCTTGATGCAGGTGACAGCTCTTTGCAGGCGCTGGCTTCTGATGGCCTGCCTGTCTTGCTGCTCCAATCGGAAGAAGGAGTCTATGCGCAGCTGAGTCTGTGGACATAAAGGCTTTAAGGCTTCAATCCATTGTTTCTACATTGACTTTGCAAATTAACCAGCTCTAACCAGAACACATCCATTCTGTCCCCCCTGTGAACCCCCAGCCCCAACACATACACTCTGCCCCCCCCCCCCCCATAAACCCCTCAGCCCCAACCCCAACACATCCAATCAGTCTCCCCATAACCCCCCCCAGGCTACAACCCCAACACATACATTCTGTCTACCCATAACCCCCCCCAGGCTACAACCCCAACACATCCACTCTGTCCTCCCATAACCATTACCCCACTACATCCATGAAGTCCCATTATAATCCCCTTCCCCTAACTCCACCACATATAAATGGTGCAATTCATAAGTTAATACAGATATGTAAGGATAAGATAACTTTAGGATTTTTGTTTTTGCTAAATACAGGAACCAAAACATTGAATTAATGGCATTAAATAAAAACAGCAGCAGTTTTATTTAGTTTTAGCTGATATTCAGAAATTAACTTTACCTGTTGAGTGTTCAGCTGTTTCAGAACTGGCTGTAGAGTCTCGTCAGTCTTCCTGCTGTTCCAACCAAAACGGCTATAACAAAACCTGAGGCCAGTTAAGTACCATTACATCAAACTTCACTTAATGAATGCTCTTATATGCAATTATACACACACAAATATTATATATATATATATATATATATATATATATATATATATATATATATACACAAACACACACACATATATATATATATATATATACAGTATATATATATATATATATATATATATATATATATATATATATATATATATATATATATATACACACACACACACACACACACACAGTATACATATATATATATATATACACAGTATACATATATATATACACATACACACACGTGGAAAAAATTGTTGGTACCCCTTGGGTTAATGACAGAAAAACCCACAATGGTAACAGAAATAACTTTAATCTGATAATAAATAAAAATTCTATGAAACTGTACAAATGAAAGTCAGAAATTGCTTTAACAGAATTATTTTTAAAAATAAACTCATGAAACAGGCCTGGACAGAAATGATGGTACCCTTAACTTAATATTTTGTTGCACAACCTTTTG
>JAFMOC010000225.1:347500-425000 GCA_019802505.1 Corydoras sp. C115 | reverse complement strand
TTGCACACCCCCATTCTGAATGTAACCCCAGACCATGATCTTTCTACCACCAAACTTGACTGTTTTCTGGGTGAATCTTGGATCCATACAGGCTCCAGTAGGTCTCCTGCAGTATTTGAGGCGGCTGTGGTGTAATTCAACTGAAGATTCATCTGAGAAAACCAACTTCTGCCACTTTTCAAGCATCCATCCGTTTAGCAGGCTGTGGGCCTTGGCCAAATGCCACATGTGTTTTTACCTGCCTTTTGTTTAGTGCTGGCTTCTGGGCACTGATTTGACCATGGAGGCCATTTCGAGACAGAATCCTACAAACTGTTCTAGTTGACACAGGGACTTGAGGTGACCAGGCCAGGTGGAGCTCAGCTGCAGTGGAAGAGGAACCAACAAACGTTCCTCCCGAGCAGTTGACTTGTGGGGTCTGCCGGACCTGAGCTTGTCAAAAACATCTCCAGTCTCTTCAAATCTTTTTTTTAATTCTTTGTACTTGACGCTGAGACACATTAAAGGTGCCAGCCACCTCTGCAGTGGATTTGGTCTTTTGGTCGCAGGATGGAGCAAGATGGAGCACAGGTGAGGCTGTAAACTAGGATTGGGTGCATTATATGACAAGGCGACAAAATTTTTGTCTTGCCAAAATCTGACCTTTCTGTGTTCATTAAATGATCAATATTTCTGCAGTGAAGCAAATTTATTTTCGTAAATTAAATCTCATTTGGGAGGGTTTCAACTTTCATATGAGTCATTTCTAAAACCAATGAATTTAAAGTCAGGTTATAAGCTTTTGTTTCCACAACATGGATAAGCGATAGAACTTATGTCAGGGACTGTACAGTAGGAGCTTGGAATCCAGCTGCTGGCCCTCCACATCATAAGGAGCCAGCTGAAATGTTTTGGGAACCAGGTTCAGATGCCTCCTGCCTGGCGTGATGTTCCGTAAATGTTTAATAGTGAGGCGAACCCAGAGAAGACACAGCACAAGATGGAGAGATTGGTTGGCCTGGGAATGCCTCGTGCACATCCAAAGAGCTAGAAGAGGTAGCTGGGGATAGGAATGTCTGGGCCTCTTGGGCAGCTGTGTCCCGGACCCAGAAAAGTAATGGAAAATAGATAGATGGATAGGCAAGAAAAATGTTGAATCATTTAATAAATATTACCATGTCAATATTCTCCCATTCACTAGAAGCCTGCACAGCTGCTGAACTTTGGAAGCCCACCGGCTTTTCCGCTTCTATATTGGCATGATTAGGTGATAATTGTAGACTTCTGTCACTTGAATCCTCCTCTTTGCTTTTCTCTTCATTTATCTCCTCCTTCTCTTCTATTTCTGATTTCTGTTCTTCTAACAGCTCCACTTTAGTCACTGAATTTTCAGATTCATACGCTTCTTCTTGTAAAACCTCAATAAAACCATCTGAAAAAAGAAATGGAAATAGTTATTAAATTAATTATTTTTAACAGGGGATTAATGTACCCTCTCTGGCCAAAAAAAGAACATTGCACTAGACTAATTGGTTAATCAATGGACAAATAAAGTACGTTTTTTCACTATTTTTGCTCATATTGTACTGTATTTAAGCTATATTTACATTTAAATTGTACTTGCACTGAGAAAAAATGTGTTAATTAAAGTTAGTGGCTCAATAAAGAAGGATTTATATGCTTCTATGCAAAGTAATTGGGTCGAGCCTAAATGCAACAAAAATGTTTTTAAAGATCTCAATAACAAATTATTAAAAAAGTATATATGTAGAGCAGTACAGCGGTGTCCTTTCACTTTAAATGAAAAAATAGGAGCAGCACGGTGACTTGCACGTCTGCCTCCCAGCACTGGGGATCCAGGTTCAAATCCCGATCTGGATGGAGTTTCCATGTTCTCCCAGTGTATGGGTTTTTTTCTCCACTTTCCTCCAACAGTCAAATGACATGCATTCAGGGTGAATAGGCTGCTCTAAAATTGTCCCTATGTATTGTGCATGTGTGGGTGGGTGTGTGTGTGTGTGCGTCCGCGATGAATTGGGGGTATCTGCCCAGTGCCAGAAACGTTTTCCCCTGCATGGCATGGGGAAATCCCCCCCCCAATCCTAGGTTAAAGGTTAAAGCAGAAGATGATGATATAAGAAAAAAGTGATATTTAATAATAATAATTTAATTTAATAAACATTAATTGCGGCGTACAGCTGTGTCCGTTCACTTTGAATTAAATTTTTAAAATTTATTTGTAAATAGGAGCAGCACAGTAACTTAGTGGTTAGCATATCCACCTCTCAGCGTTAGGGTTCCAGGTTCGAATCCCAATCTAGAAGGAGTTTCCATGTTCTCCCTGTGTCCGTGTGGGTTTCTTCCGGGTTCTCTGGTTTCTTCCCACAGTCCAAGAACATGGATTCAAGGTAAATTGACTGCTCTAATTGCTCTTGTGTAGTTTGTATGTGTGGAAGTGTATGAGTGTGCCCAGCGATAGATTGGAACCCTGTCCTGGGTGTATCTGCCCAGCGCACAAAACTTTCTTGGCTGGATGGGCATGGGGAACCCCCCAGTGACCATAGTTGAGGATTAAGTGGAAGATAATGAATGAATGAAGTAATGAATCAGTAATTGATTGATTGAGGTGTCATTTTGGCTCGACCCACTTTAAAAATTGCCATTAATAATGTCTTACAACAAATTAAACTATTTTAAGAGCTATACCTTCAGAGCTACTATCATCATCTTCAGTCTTCAATAGGTTCTGATCTCGTTTCTCTTTCTGTATGTTCATGTTAAGGTCTGCAGATGTCTGAGGAGATGCAATGCTCGAACTTGTTTTCTGCAGCAGAATATTCTCAGGAAAATCATTTTGCTCACACGTCCTCTCCCGATGGGAATTCAAAGTGCAACTGGGAAACTGTGTTTCGTCTAACTGGCCTCCCACCTCTGTCTGTAGATCTGAAGATGTATCAGGTAATTTCAAAGCATCTACTTGTTGCACCTCAGTAGAGAGAGTATATTGGTATGTGCTGTCCATTTCCATTTCCTCCCTTTCAAAACTCTCCATTACACTTATTTGCTCCACATCTTCATTTGTAGAAAGAGAGTCATTTACTTCTAAAGAAAATTTAATAGCTTGCAAAGTCTGTGGAGAATATTCACCTCCTTCCGGCCTGTTCATTTTATCATTGGAATCATCGTCTGAGCTACTGATGATGACGTATTTTCGCTGCTGAAATTGGGCCTCCTCTTCATCTTTAGATAAATGTTTGTCACCAGAATTCCCAATTCTGCTTTCATCTTGGACGCTTTTCTTAAGAACTACTTCATCGTCCTCTGAGCTTGTATCCAGCATGGCTTTCTGAATAGCCTGCAATGTCCGTGGAGAAGGAGGAGCGTTTTCAGGGAGCTGTTCTATGGCAGTCTTTGTAGTAGATGTAGTAGCTGAAGAAGTACAAGGTTTATATTCCTCCTGGATGCCATCCGAAATAGTGCGCCAGAGGGGCTCAGGTCTTCCTTTTGGCCTTCCCGTTCGTGACCATGGATCAGTGGCCCATGGATCTGAAGCTGGCTGGCTTTCTTTAGTCTTGGTTGTCTTCTGGACCCCTGTGAGAAATCAAGAAACATTTAATTAACCAAATTTTCTGATTTAAAAAATGTATGTACTGTGCAGGCGTCACGGTTCGGTACCTATGTTTTTTCTCATGCAGAATAATACAACAGTAAAGAATTCATGGAGACCAAAATAAGGGCAGAGCTAAAATTAAGAGACACGTTCTACACCTGAGCCATGTTGCACCTTAGATGTCAAGACCTCTAAGCATGCCAGTTTAAAGTTTAAAGATCAGCCTGATTCACTAAAATTAACCATGTGGGAAAATTTTGTCATTTATCTTGTGCAAATAAACAGAGTTAATAAAAAAATTCTGCAACCTAACAATCTCCACTGCTTTAAAGCAGCCTCCGCGAAAGGACAGGTGCGAAACTAATACTGAAGCAATTGACATGTACAGCATTCCCTCACAGTGCAAAAAATATGTCAAAAAATAAATACAAATAAATATAATTTACATGAATCAAGTAAAATTATCTGCCAATATAGTGGTAAATTTACCTGTTAAGATTTTTTTAAATAAATAAAAAAGTTTATAAAAACAAGATAAAAAAAAAAATCTAAAATAGAAATCAATTAAAGTCAAAAATAAGATTTTCTGGCAGTGCATTATGGATGATTCATTTTAGAGACATCGCCCAGCCCCCCACAATAGGTGAAAATCCAGTAGCGGTGTTATATTTATTTTATTATTTATATTTTTAAGGCTTCATAAACTCTCCCACTCTCTTAATCTTTCCCACACTTATATAAACACTTCATATGCTCTTAAACACTCTGTACACTCTTGAACCTATGGAATTTTCACAACATATAAAGCGCAAAATCCCTCAATATAGTTAAAAATTTGTGATACAGAATTGGATACATTGAAAAATTGGAAACCTGGCAATTCAGCCTCACCATGATGCTAATTCTCACTCTGTAGCGTTCAACGCGCGGAACAATTTTCCCAATTCTGTCAGGCAGAGTCATTTGGCATTTTTTTTTAAGAAAATACTCAAAACACATCTCATTCACAAACACCTAACATAAAAAAGATAGTAGCTGCTTTTTCCATAACTACTTATTTGTGTTGTTCTCTCATTTATAAGTCGCATTGGATAAAAGTGTCTGCTAAATGACTAAGTGTAATGTAAATGTAAGGCCCTGAAAATGTAAGGCCCTGAATCCATTATTGGAAAGAAACTTCCTGCATTAGAAAGAAAGCTAGCAATCTCGCTTCACGAGGAAGGTCTGCAAAATTAACTGGACAGCACAGCACATGGACTGTTCACCTTACTGCCATCAGGTAGGAGGTACCACAACATCCAGGCCAGAACGACCTGGCTAATGAACAGTTTCTACCCGCAGGTCATCAGACCCCTGAACAAGCTGGGTAGATTATAACACTCCCAATTTTATATTTATTTTTGCATATAGTGAAAACTTTGTGATTCAGAATTAGATAAATTTTTTAAAAACCTGCGATATAGTAAAGTTGTGAAAAGTGAACCGCTATATAGCGATGGACGACTGTACATTTTATGTACATTTTGCAGCATATACAACAGCAGTGAAGGACCCTACTTTAAAAAAGGGCTTCAGAATAAAGAAATCCTGATATATTGCTGCTAAATGCACACATTTTATTGAATCTTGTTTTATATTATTTTATTCATTTTAATTTGCATATTACATTTTCAGTTTTGTATTGCCTTATAAATCTGCTACCCGCCTCTTCCTACCGTATACCGCAATTGTACCGAACCGTGAGGACCATACGAGGTACAAACCGAACCATGAACTATGTGGGCAGTTACACCCAGGGGCGTTGTTAGACCTGGTTTTTCGGGGCTATAGCCCCGGATGTTTTGTCAGTAGCCCCGGATCAAAAAGAGCAGCTTTCTCTGGCCGTCTCTCCTTAAGGAACGGGACCATACGGAGTCACCGTCAGCTGTTTGTGCTTCTAAGCTGTGTGTGTGTGTACGTGTGAGGGAGACATATTTTTTTCGCCAGTATCGGGAGTAAAGTTACCATAATAACTGTATATTGGCTGTAAAGGGCAGCTTCTCAGCTTTCATAAACCGTCAGAATTTTTTTCTAAAGGCGCAAACTGTCGCAAAGTTACGGTATTTCAAAGCAAAACCTTGTTAAAACTGTCCAATCTGTGACTGTCTCATCCGTAAAACAGATTAATGATTTTCTGCCGAAGCTCAGGTTTGTTTATTCAAAAGTTTTCAGCCAAAACCATGTTTTTTCATGTTATTTAATTTTATCCAATATAACTAATAAATGAGTTACTAAAATGAATGTAACAACAGTTTGAAAATGGATAAATACACTCATGAAAGGGCAATTTTTAAAGAGGACAGAGGGGGGAATAAGAGATCTAGGCTAAAGCCCCTAATGTTTTTAAACCCTAAAAACTCCCCTGGTTACACCTATAATATAGAGTCCCTGACATAAGTTCTGTCGCTTATCCATCTTGTGGAAACAAAAGCTTATAACCTGACTTTAAATTCATCCATTGGTTTTAGAAATGACTCATATGAAAGTCATATTTTCATAATTTATGAAAATAAATTTGCTTTGCTGCAGAAATATTGATCATTTAATGAACACAGAAAGGTCAGATTTTGGCAAGACAAAAGTTTTGTCGCCCACAGAAAGTAATGTGAAAACCAAACAAATAACTCACTTCATATACAGTACAAAGATATGCTTCATAACACTGGTGAATGACATTGTGGTGCTATTAGAGCCATATTTAATATTTTGTGTGACTTCCATGAGCTTGAAGGACTGCATCCATGCGGTTCGACAATGATTCATACAATTTATTGATGAAGTCATCAGAATGCAGTCTTACATGCCTCCCAGAGTTCAAGATTCTTTGGTTTTGTCTTCCAAGCTTCCTCTTTCATCCTACCCCAAACATGCTCAACGATGTTCATGTCTGGTGACTGGGCTGGCCAGTCCTGGAGCACCTTGATCTTCTTCGCCTTGAGGAACTTTGATGTAGAGAAGGATATATGAGATGGGGCACCATCCTGCTGCAGAATTTGACCCGCACACCCCCATACTGAATGTAACCCCAGACCATGATCTTTCCACCACCAAACTTGACTGTTTTCTGGGTGAATCTTGGATCCATACAGGCTCCAGTAGGTCTTCTGCAGTATTTGCGGCGGCTGTGGTGTAATTCAACTGAAGATTCGTCTGAGAAATCCACCTTCTGCCACTTTTCCAGCGTCCATCCATTTAGCAGGCTGTGGGCCTTAGCAAATGCCACACCTTTTTTTTCCTGCCTTTTGTTTAGTGCTGGCTTCTGGGCACTGATTCGACCATGGAGGCCATTTCGAGACAGAATCCTACAAACTGTTCTAGTTGACACAGGGACTTGAGGTGACCAGGCAGGGTGGAGCTCAGCTGCAGTGGAAGAGGGACTGGCATTGGATTTTCTAACCAACAAACGTTCCTCCCGAGCAGTTGTCTTGTGGGGTCTGCCGGACCTGAGCTTGTCAAAAACATCTCCAGTCTCTTCAAATCTTTTTTTAATTCTTTGTGCTTGACGCTGAGACACATTAAAGGTGCCAGCCACCTCTGCAGTGGATTTGGTCTTCAGCGTCTTGATAATCAAGGCTTTGGTCGCAGGATGGATTTTTGGCATGTTGTCAGAGGTCAAGTTGCAGTGCAAGTGAAGGTCTGGGGTGCTGGAGTTCCTTTTATACACACCCACTAATTAACCAATCAATTAGTGAGCACAGGTGAGGCTGTAAACTAGGATTGGGTGCATTATATGACAAGGCGACAAAACCTTTGTCTTGCCGAAATCTGACCTTTCTGTGTTCAATAAATGATCAATATTTCTGCAGTGAAGCAAATTTATTTTCGTAAATTAAATCTCATTTGGGAGGGTTTTAGCTTATATATGAGTCATTTCTAAAACCAATGGATGAATTTAAAGTCAGGTTATAAGCTTTTGTTTCCACAACATGGATAAGCGACAGAACTTATGTCAGGGACTGTACATATTAGAGTAAACATTGTGTAAAATAAATATAAACCAGTTCTGACCTTTTATGAGGATATAATGGGAGGAGTCCTCAGAGATGAGTCTCCGTGACTCAACATCATGCTCCCCACTCTGGCCGTACTCCTGCTCCATTGTGCTACAGCTTCGCTGGCTAATCTCCTTCTCCACTCCTTCAAGACGCTGGTTTAGCATGTTTCTCTGCAGCAGCCCAGCCAGCTGGTACTGAGAAAAGTCCCGTGACCGCTGCAAGAACCAGAGTGAAAGTTACCACTGAGCACAGGGATATCCTCACAGGCTGCATCACTGTTTGGTACAGCAGCTGCTCCACATGTAATCAGATAACTGCCTGCCTTTCCAACATATTTGTTTGGATTAAGGCCCAATCCAAATCAAACTTCCCATAATTCCAGCTAAACCCTTAGGTCATCATGACCTGACCTTCCAAATTGATCACTCCAACTGATTTGTTACGTAACTTTGGTTTCAGAATTATAATAAAAAAACATAATCTTAAACTACCCGATTAGGTCATTATACCCGTTCCTGCAGATTTCTTTTTTTACAAAATCAGGAAGATCAGACCTTATTTGACTGAACATGCTACTCATGCTGAACAATCCGGCCTCTACAACTGATTCAAAACTCTATAGACTTGTGTTCAACCAAGCCAAGCAAACTCATGTCACTCCACTACTACCTCTCTTCATTGGCTCCCTGTAGCTGCTCACATTCAGTACTAGACACTGACTCTGATCTACAGGAGCATTTCTGGATCTGCCCCTCTTACCTTCAAGCTATATTTCCAAAATACACCATAAAGCAGTCACTTGGCATCTTTAAGAAAGAACTCAACACATCTCATTAAAAAAGATAGTAACTGTTTATTCAGTGTAGCTGTTTTTTCCATAACTACTTACATGTGTTGTTCTCGCATTTGTAAGTCACTTTGGATAAAAGTGTCCTAAATGACTAAATGTAATGTAAATGTAAGGCCCTGAAAAGGGTGCTGGAGACAGCAGAATCCATAATTGAAAAGAAACTTCCTGCACTAGAGGACATCTAGCAGTCTCGCTACATGAGGAAAATCCACAAAATGAAGCTGAATAGCAGTCACCCAGCACATGGACTGTTCACCTTACTGCCATCAGGTAACAGGTACCGCAACATCCAGGCCAGAAGGACCTGGCTAATGAACAGTTTCTACCACAGGCAATCAGGCTCCCGAACAAGCTGGGTAGATTATAACACTCCCAATTTTATATTTATTTCTCTCCTATCTCAAACACCTCTCACATTTGGTACAAACACTGATTTGGACACAAACACTGAGTCACTTTACCAGATGTTCTTTCATTCTCTTCCGCTTAATCCTATATTAGGGTCAAGGTGGGATTCATTCACACATACACAAACACACTCTTTATGAGACAATTTATAGTATTCAATTTACCTTAAATCCATGTTTTTGGACAGTGGGAGGAAACCGGATAACCCAGTGGAAACCCAGGCAGACACGGGAAAGAACATGGAGACTTCACCCAGATTGGGATTCAAACCTGAATCCCCAAAGCTGAAAAGCGGTGTTGGGTAATCAATCTAAAGGTTGGGAGTTCAAATCCCAGGTCCACTGAAGTTATCAATGTAGGCCCTTGAAGGGTTCAACACATCAACCCTGTGCTCACTTTCTAAGTAAAAGCGTCCGCTAATATAAATGTATATTTTGTGTAGATTATTTGTAAATTTTTGTTTATATTTTTGTATATTTAAAATTCATTAGCTTCGTAGACTGTTTATTCTGAAGTCTCAACACGAGAATTTTTATGCACACTTCTTGACTTGAGTTTATATGACAAATAAACTTGAAACTTGAGTAATAGGAAGCAACAGATATTTGTGTGTGTTTTACCTCTGGAGGTTTGTGAAGCATGGTGCGTCTTCTCTTGCTAAATTCCTTCATGTCTTTGAGGATTTCATGTTTGGTCTCTGGCGATAGAAGTGAAAACTCTTCAGAGTTTATGTCTATGGAATTGGGATTCTCATAAAACTCATCCTGCAAAAAAAGACATTTAATTCACAGCCCTCAAAAAAATGCTATAAATAAAGTGACCTTAAATTTAAATCAGTGGGAGCTCAGTAGGTAGGGTGTTGGGCTATCAATCTGAAGTTGTGAGTTCAAATCCCAGGTGCAATGAAGTTGCTCCAGGGATGCTGTGGCAAACCCTGTGCTTTGAATAAAAGTCGCTTTGAATAAAAGCATCTACTAAATGACCAAATGTACAAATCAGTTCATAATTGCCTTATTTTACCTGATATAAAAGAAACGCATCTGGTTTTTGATCCTCTTCTGGAGCTGATTCTTCATTAGAACTGGGTTTGGTAAAAAAAAAAAAAAAAAAAACATAGGGTGTAACTATAGAATAACTGTACATGATTGTACATAAATACATAATAACAAATATTTTTAATGAACGTTTTACCTGTTTTTCTCATTTTCTTCTACAGGGGCAAGTGCTGGCAATACATACATGTCATCGACTTCATCTCGTCGTACTGAAGACAGACTTAAAATAGTCTCTTGACTGTAAAAGACAAACATTAATCCCAATTGTGTATTATGTGACATTTTAATGCACATCTGTATATATGAACTGACCTGTTGTTTCCCAAAGCAGCGTTGATAGCGTGTCTCTTTAAAAACGTTTTCAGGAGTTTTTCATGGGTTTGTTTGGACTCGAGAGTCATCTCCTCCTTTTTCTGTCTCCTGATTGCCTGATAATTTTTTTTAATGTGTTTAAATACTGTATTTACATTACATTTACATTTAGACATTTTGCAGACACATTAAAAAGTGAGTTACAAATGAGAGAACAACACAAGTCAGTAGGAAAAATAAATAAGGAAGAAACAGCTACACTGTACACCCATAATCAAACCAGATCATTATCAATATGTCTTTTTTTCAAAGCAAGTGTTTGTGGAACATTTGTGAAGTTAGTGAAGATGCATTTTAAATTGTTTCTTGAAGAAGCTATGCAACTCAGTCTTATGGACAGAGTTTGGAATATTGTTCCAACATTTAGCAGTGGTGAACACTACAAGGTAGGAGTTGGCACCATAGTGAGGTTGAGGCACCAGGCGACATTTATCACTAGAGTTAAGTGAATTGAGTTAAAGTGTATTTAGGAAATATAGATTGAAGGTAAGAGGGGCAGATCCAGAAATGCTCCTGTAGGCCGGAGTCAGTGCCTTGTACATACTGTAGTCCATCTGTTTATGAGTGGATCAGACGCACCAGTGCCAATGGAGTTTTTATACACTGTGTTTAATTACAGTGCACTTTTACACACATCAATCTTATAACTCCACCTTGTAGATGTAAAGTCAGAGATAGTAGATTAGCAGTTAATTTGCAGTTTGTGTGCATCCTTTCATCAGGGTTCACAGGATGCTGCCTACAAAATGCTGGTTGCTGAACATTTTGGCCGGTGACATATTCTTAGTCAGTGTTACTGGTGTGTTTAAATTCTAGCAGCACTACCATGTCTGAACCACTCGAACCAGGGCAACACACCATCACCCTAACCACAAGAGTGTCACTACAATGCTGAGAATTAGTCCCACACCCTATTACTATGAAGGGGGGTTCTGGTCATTACAGAACAGAGTAACACATTGTGACTACAAGTCTGTAATTGTAAAACTACAATGTGTATCTACATGGTAACAAATATGTGCATCTGAGAAAACTGCCAGTGAGTGTATATTAACAATAATAATAATAATAATAATAATAATAATAATAATAATAATAATAATAATAATAATAATAATAATAAATTATTTATATAGCACTTTCCTGGGAACGCAAAGATACTTAAAAAAAAACAATATACCATTAATAAAATAGTAGAAACACACACACACACACACACACACACATATATATATATATATATATATATATAAATATATATATATATATATATATATATATATATATATATATATATATAAAACAATGAAAGAATTTCTAAGATAAGAAAGAAAGCAACATTTAAATGTAGCAACAGAAATAAAAATAGCAGTTACAGGTTAAAAGCTATCCTAAACAGATTAGTTTTGAGGAGTGACTTAAAAGTAGGCAGATCAAAACAGTCTTTGGAAGAGAGTAGTAGTATACAAGTAGTATATTGTTAACAATAAATATTTACCAGGGTCTGTTTCTTAAGCAGTGGTGCATCACCATCATATACAAAGACCGGCCTGATGCGGAAGAAAAGCAACTTGCACAGACGGTGAAAAAGTGTAAGGAGATGAGCATTGCGGACATTGTTACCCTCACGATCTCGTACTCCTTTAACAGCTTGGTTGAGCCAGATGCTAATATCTGTTCAGTCAAATGTGAAGGATGCAACAGAAATTCCACAGCAATTCTAAATGTTACGTTTGAACTTTTAATAACAGTATCTCACAGTGTCATGGTGTAACTGTGGTGATCCCAAATTAGGAAATTAGAAATTTTATGCCCATGAAAAAATCGCCCTGTTCTGGGTGTATCTGCCGGCACCCGATACATTCTCCCCATGATGAGCATGGGCATGGGCATGCCCCCCTCCCCATTTTTCTGTGTTGATATTTAAGTTTGTTATGCTGTTATTGCTTTTTTTTATACTACTGAAAGCCACACCCCCTATTTACTGCTGTTAATACTGTGAATTCTGTGTAATTAAATAAAGTTTAATTTAAAGTGTAACTTGCAGATCGGACTAATTTCTACATCTGTCTATTATTATTATTATTATTATTATTATGAATTACCCAGCGATAGGTTGGCGCCCTGTCTTGGGTTTGTCTGCCCGGCGCCGGAGACGTTCTCCCCTGGATGGGCATGGGGAACCCCACTGCGACCCTAATAGAGGATAAAGCGGAAGATAATGAATGAATTAATTATTATTATTATTATTACGTGGGATTGATGTTTTCAGCCTTATTCGTTATTTCTTTCATTAGTTGCTGGTCTTTAATTCTTCCCATTATGACGGTCTTTCAAAACATTAGCACGTTCACCTCTCAACGTTGGGGATCCCGACATTCTCCCAGTGTCCATGTGGGTTTCCTCCGGGTTCTCTGTTTTTCTCCCACAGTCCAAAAACATGGATTGTTTTTGTATATTGAATGCTCTAAAATTCACCTAAACCAGGGCACCTAAAATGTTCTGCCCTGGGTGGGCATGGGGAACCACCCCGAAATCTCCCTTTGGGATCAATAAAGTGTCTATCTTTTTAGCTATCTAGACGAACCCGATTTATATTTTTTTAAAACCTTACATGGTTAACTTATCTTGGTTTAACACAGAAAAAATAAGCATTCAGTATTCTAGCTGAATATATATTTGAATTTATAACAGACACCTTTTTCTTTCATAATTGGACGTGAAATATTGTGCAGCTTTGATCTTTTACATAAAAATGTAAAAGATAAATAAATGTAAAACTGTGTAAAAATGTAAATGTAAAACGTCTGAAAAGGATACCAACTGCAAGAATCTTTCCCTCGAGTGTTTCTGGGTTTATTGGCTTCCCTGTGCTCTCCAGCAACTTCCATAATCCGTGAACTCCCATCTTTAATTACTTTAATAACTTTAATAACAACAGAAACACAGGACGACGTGAGACCGCGTCCTTTTTGTTTAACGTAGTGCCATGTAAACAACGTTCGTATGGAAACACATGCTCCCTATAATGGTTCCGACACCTCTCTTAAACCCATTTGTATTCTTACACGTCGATCCTTACTTAATTATTTTTGGTTAAAAGTCTCGAATAAATTTAAATACAAAAATATTATGCTTTACAAATTATATAAAAAAAACATAAACAGTTATTAAAGTTTAACGAATTGACGTTCAAGTCCTGACTAAAGTCTTTGGAAACGAAGCATTGAATCGATTCCGTACTGACAGATTCGGTTTTGTTTAGTTGATTAGTATGGGTGGTTTTCTAGAAAACAGAGAACCAACAGGGAACTAACGAAAACAAGAAAACATTTTTACTACAGTCTGTAATTGTAAAACTACAAAGTCCATCTATTTGGTAAGTGATGGAAATAGAGAATGGAGTGAGAAGTGGGGTTTCCAAATTTTTCAGTTATTGTCACAGTTATTGTTATTGTTATTTTTTACATATATGTTATACAAACCTTCAACATACACATGTTTTAATAAAATATAAATTGAATGAACAGTAAACTAAACCATTTTTGTGGGTCTTCATTGTTTATCCAAGAGAGGAGTCAAGAGAGGAGTCCACGATTTGAGGAGTCGATTCTTTAAGACCGAGACCCGGCTGGAGAAAATGAAGGACGTCAGCTAACGCCTGAAGAAAAGGTTTGTGTATTGATTTAAATGCCTATTTTTTTAACCAGATTGCTTGAAGTTTAGCTTTAAAGCGTTTTGAAACAAAAGCGAAGGGTTCGTCGTGTTAATAACTTTAGAGATGTTTTGTTTTTGCCAAAACAACTTCCTTCTCTGGTAGCCAGCTAGCTGTGGTTAGCTAATGAGATTAAAACATCACGTGAGACAGTTTAACTCTGTTCATAAAAAATATCTTGACGGTAAAGTTGTTAAAACATTAAATTGATTTTCAGTTTTAACATGTATGTGTGACTGAAAGCTTGTAAACATTGTTTTAGTTAGCTTTTAGCAGCTGCTCGTCGTACAGCCGTATGCTTTTGTTCTTGAAGATGATTTTAAAATGTCTTTATTTCTCATGCAGGCTTTCAAGCAACAAAAACCTGTATTGTTTCGGACACAATCCACTTTATTCTGTTGCTAGTTCAAAAAATACTCCAGCCATGTCTGTTAATGTGGACTTTAAAGGTAAGACTACTTCCACACAAACAGCTTTACATTGTTAACACAGAAAACACTGGCTGATATTTTGTGAACCGGGCAGATCTGTATGCGAGGTTTATTTATAATTTATTGTGTGTCCAAACCTTTTGCAAAGAGGGCCGAATTCAATGAAGAAGAGATGCTGGAGGCCAATAGTTCCTTTTGATAGTTTATTCACAAATGTTATGCAATGCATAAAACAATTGTCATTGTCACAATTAACTTTTGCAATGTAATCGAATATAAGTATGTCATATCAATATATAATTTAAACCCTGAGTCAACCACAAGAAGTTGCATTCAATCCTTGCTCCAGTACCATCAAATTGTTATGCTTGTAAGGTCCTAAGGATAAAGGTGTCTGCAAAAAAGGCTCAATATTATAGTCTTAGTGAAACTTTATATGTAGCCTGTGTTATGGTGCCTGATTTTCTTAAGACGCTAATTGTGAGTGGAGGAAAACACAGATTTGCTCACTCATAGTTCAGCCATTTCTGATTTGTTCTTTTTTTAATGTTTATTCTGACACTAAACCACACAGAGCGTAGTGAACCACACTAAACCACATAGTGCATGTAGGTTGTCGTGTAATGCATTTGGACACTTTTCTTTATAAACCAAAAGCACTTAGGATTACAAATTCCATAGCATCATGTGCATTGTTCTTAAATTTATGTTTGTTGAGGAGAAGGACCTGTTAACTGTGTAGAGAAAATACAGTACTAATACAGTATTGTGTAATATTTAAAACAAACAATTAATTTCTTCCTTTCAGACCTTTCCATCAGGTCCATTCGTGGGCCTGGTGATGGAATGGAGACCTCCAAGCCAGCCTTGACTAAGGAGATCTCTGACCCTGTTTCTTTAAAAGTGTCCCCTCCGAAACATAGCCCTCGGGCTGTTTCAGCATCCCCAGGTGTCCTCCACCTAGGAAAGGTGAACAAGGAGTCTTGCTCAGAAGTGGAGGCTGTACGCATATTGGTGCCACGTGCCGCTATTATTCGAACCTCTCGAGTTGGTTCCCACACAGATGCTAAGGCAGAAGACCAAGGGCCCCCCGTTCACATAGAGGATCGACCACCTTCCCCTGATTCGGAGACACAGGACTATAGGAATGCAGTGGAAAAGCTCAAAAACATGGAGCGAAGGCTACTGCAGGACAAAGAAGGCCTCTCCAACCAGTTGCATGTTCAGACCGAGGTACAGCTACTCTTTTTGTTTTTTTTTTGGGGCAATTTACAAATGAGGGTTGAGCATGAAATCTGTGAACATCTTGTTTGTTGAGTGGATTTAAAATAATGCATTTTTACCCGCAGGTAAACCGGGAGCTAAAGAAGCTTCTGGTAGCATCAGTGGGCGATGACCTTCAATATCACTTTGAGCGCATGGCAAGGGAGAAGAATCAGCTCATCTTGGAAAACGAGGCACTGGGTCGTATCTTGGCCCATACTGCTGAGCAGCTGGAACGGATGAGCATTCAGTGTGATGTGTGGAGGAGCAAGTTCCTTGCAAGCCGGTAAGTATTCACTCATTTTATAGCCAATCGGCATCTGTTGTTTTCTGCTAATTTTGTTTCTTGGTTTGAATCTAGTGTGATGGCTGAGGAATTAACTAACGCCAGAGCTGCTCTCCACCGGCACACACGAGAGGCACAGTGTGCAATCCAGGATCTTCTGCGTGAGAGGGAGGAATTCTCTCAGGACATGATGCGCACACACAGGTATAATTTTACCATTAGGCACTAGTGGAGAGCTTGCTTCTTAATTTTAGTTCCGCCTTGTGTGTGTGTTTTTTTGTTTTTTTTTTGTGTCTTCGCTTGTTCTGTACCATTGTCTGTACTGCGTGAGGTGTCATCAGTTTTCATCCATGACTCTGCCGGAGCGCTGTGGCTACGAAGATTACTTGATGGAACGTGGATTTCTGTTGGAGATCTGTTCTTGTGGCGTCCTGCATAATGGCCTCAGACTTGTACAGTTTTTTTTTTCCCAATTGTTGTGAACATATTGACCTGATCACTGCACAATCTGTACATGGCTGTCCAAAACTGTTAATGCTGCCCGGCTGCTCATGGAGGATGAATCCCCCACTGAGCATGTTGCTTCGTCTTGCTTTTCAGCAAGGGGTTCAGGCTCATAACACTGTACAGATGCTTTGTGAAATATTAGTATTGTAAAAAAGCTCTATATACAGTAAGTAAATTACTTCAACTTGAAATCTGTGTGTGACAGCATGTAGCAAATGGTTTGTGATGAATGCTGTTGTACTGTTACACCCCTAGCTCTGAGATTTTGTTACACCCAGGACCCTGATCAGAATATAGCAATATTCCAGAGAACATTTTTTTTTACCGTATTGTATTTTGCACTAAGTTTCAGATTCTTTGTATGGCTGCATTAAAACCAGAAAGCATTTTCCTTTCTGTCTGGCAGATCGTTAGAGCAGCTGCTCGTCTCTCTACAGTGGGGCAGACAGCAAACCTATTACCCCAGTGCCCAGTCTCTTAGTACTGGGGAACTAGCTGCAGCAAATCACAAACTTGCTGATGCCATCAACTCCCATCTGCTTGGAAATGTAGGAGGCAGAAGAAGCAACAACACTGTGAAGACCAGCCAAGGATCAGAACTTTGCAGTACACCAGCTGAAAAGATGGCAGAGAAGGTTTGAATCAAGTGCTTCTCATTAGTGATGTGATCTAATTTGCCTACTATGCTTACACACAGATGAATTAGTCCTCCACATTTAACCCATCTGTGCAGTGAAACACACACACACATACATACACTGAGTGATGTGAGAACACATGCCTGGAGAGGTGGGCAACCTTGTATATGGCGCTCTTTGAGCAACTGTAGTTAGGTGCCTTGCTCAAGGGCACTTTAGCCACAGTACTTAGTGGAGGCTTCAGCAACTCTGTAACCAATCTGGCCACTGTTGGGTAGCTAGATTGCCTGGCCATCGCAGGACCAGAAACCAATTTACAATCTGTGGTTTACCTCACTAAAATGTCTATCAACACAAAAAAATCAGTAAAGAAAATGCTAATTTCTCTCAGAATGAAATGCAAGATACAACTTAGGACATTTTAGGTAAACGCGAGCATTATCTTACCTTTTAGTGCTTTATTGTTATGTTATCCTGTCCTGTTTTTATTCAGGTTCTCCGGATTCTGGATCCCATATCCTCAGATGGCCCAGGTGATCCTACTACTCCAGAAGAGACAGCCTCCCCATTTCTGCCCAACAAGAAAAGCATTGGGCGTTTCCACCCCTACACTCGTTATGAGAACATCACCTTTAATTGCTGCGAACGCTGCAGTGGTGAGATTATAGTGCTCTAATACACACTGC
Organism: Corydoras sp. C115; assembly: GCA_019802505.1. Lineage (NCBI taxonomy): Eukaryota > Metazoa > Chordata > Actinopteri > Siluriformes > Callichthyidae > Corydoras > Corydoras sp. C115. Next base: position 407,166 of record JAFMOC010000225.1, on the reverse strand, counting down.
CCGCTGAGAGTTTCTGTTACCATGTAAGGACATGCTGTTTACTGTTATGTAGATCAGAAGGAGGCAACTCCTAAACCACATGGGTCTTTCCATGTCCTTGAAGGAAAAATGCTATTCAGAAAATATTAGGTATAAATTATTCGTATACTATCCCAATTTTATAAAATTGGTAGCTTATAAATCAGATAAAATTTGGTAATGCTCTTAACACTATACAAAATCAACTATGCATCACGTAGCATCATGGCCAGGTGTCCCTTTACCAAATTTATGAGTGGTGAATTGTAATGCCACTGCAACTACTGGCTCTTTTGATTGTGTATTTGCCCATTATTTTATCCATTGGTTGGGTTTTTTTTAATTGCCCCAAAAAATGCACCCCATAGACCTATGTGTTACAGAGCAACAGAATATTGGTGCAATTAGTTGTCCTTTGAATTGATGGTTAAAATTGTTGATGATTTATTCAGTATTTGACACATCAGAGTCATATCATTTTTCACAAGCCATCATTGTTGGTGAGGAGAAACAAGCACTCATGCTTATACATGTTTGTTCCTTTTTATTCTGATCAAAATATGGTGCTTTAGATAGTAACGGTTGCTGACTTCCTGATCTAAATAACCTCAGCTATAAGATTTTGTCCTTTTTTTATTTTATAAAACTGCAGCTCATGAAAGGTTACGAAGGTCTAACGTGCTTTAAAAAAAGGTTTGCTGCTAATGTGCAGGTGTCTGTAATCAGCTGCAGAACCAATGATGAATCTTTTTATAAAGAAACACACCTGAATAAAAAGCCACTTAAAAGTCCTAAAATTTTCAGCGAATGTTCCTGAGTGAGATTCCACAAGGTGGAGAAGGTCAGTTCTCTATTGGGTTTGCAAGTTCTTCTCGTGTTGGTCTGTTTTCATAGCACTGTCCAAAAATGATTTAACAGATGAATTGCTTACACCAGGTTGTCTCTTGGTATGAACACGTGCATGAATATGTTTGTGTGGCTGGCTTGTGATGGAATGAGCATTTGTTCTACCCCGGAAGAGCTGGAATAACATCCAGCACCTCCGCCAACCATAATTAGTGTAAGTGGTTTAGAAAAAATATGTATATTCTGGGTTTAGAGTTTATACAAACATGATAAACTGCTGGCACATCATGGGATCAAACTGTATGTGCAGTGTGTTACAAAATCAGTATTGTAATATGAAATCCGCAGCATCGGGCAGCTTCATGCATAGTGTAGTATTGAGTATTAACACTATCCTGGATTCCTTTCAGTGGATATGATTCAATTAATATTGATATAATTTAATAATTTGATACTATTTTTGCTCTCTCATCAGCAGTGGGGTGTTTGTGCTGGGTAATGAGTGATGCTTGTATTGTTGCACAAGTATTTAATGATTTAATGATGAGACTTAAATGATGCTGACAAATGCAGATCAAGTGAATATCTTTCAGAATTGCTGTGTAGTTGTGTGTTGTTGCTTTAAGGATATGGGGTTGATAGAAATGAGACTTTATGCACATTTTGATAAGCAAATAATTTGTGATTTGTAAAAAAAAAAAAAAAAATATACATGAAAGCAATCTGTTTTCACTGATGTAATTGTAAAAAGAAATAGTATACTAGTGACACAGAGATTGAATTAACATGGAGTATTTTTCCACAAGGTGCAATATAAGGTTATAAATATATGATTTTCAGTGTTTGTACATCATTTCAGCTGGATTGCTGTGTAAAATGACCAAAATAAAATGTGCTGTTTCATTCCAGCTCTCTTGTCTGAATGTTTACATTCAAAAATGTTTATGCGAATTAAATGTACCATTGTTTAATAAATATAAAGTTTACTCACCTTTACCCTTACTTATAAAACGAGTAGTTCTGGTCAAAATAATGGACCTCAAGTGCCTTATTCATCAATGCGTATATTGAAAGCAAAATCATTAATAATCTGGACTTCCACGATGTGATCTAGTCCAGTTTTACAGTGCACTGACCCTGAGTAAAAGGGTTCTGGTTTCGCTATCAATGAAATACTGTCATCTAGTGGTCAAACTATAGAATGCACTTTATAAAAAACAGTGCACTGCTGGTAGCCCAATCCTGCAGCATCGGGAAAGTAATGTACAGTCATGGCCAAAAGTTTTGAGAATGATACAAATATTAATTTTTACAAAGTCTACTGCTTCAGTTTTTATAATGGCATTTTGCATATACTCCAGAATGTTTTAAAGAGTGATCAGCTTAACAGCAATTCATTGCAAAGTCAATATTTACCTAGAAAATGAACTTTATCCCCCAAAACACATTTCAACTTCATTGCAGCCCTGCCTTAAAAGGACCAGCTGACATCGTTTCAGTGATTGCGCCATTAACACAGGTGTGGGTGTTGAGGACAGGGCTGGAGATCAATCTGTCATGATTAAGTAAGAATGACACCACTGGACACATTAAAAGGAGGCTGGTGCTTGACATCATTGTTTCTCTTCTGTTAACCATGGTTATCTCTAAAGAAACACATATAGTCATCATTGCACTGCACAAAAATGGCCTAACAGGGAAGAGCAGCTAGAAAGATTGGACCTCAGTCAACAATCTATCGCATCATCATAAACATCAAGGAGAGAGGTTCCATTGCCAAAAAGGCTCCAGGGCGCCCAATAAAGACCAGCAAGCGCCAGGACCGTCTCTTAAAAATGTTTCAGCTGCAGGATTGGGCTACCAGCAGTGCAGAGCTTGGTCAGGAATGGCAGCAGGCAGGTGTGAGTGGATCTGCATGCACTGTGAGGCAGAGACTCTTGGAGCAAGGCCTGGTCTCAAGGAGGGCTGCAAAGAAGCCACTTCTCTCCAGAAAAAACATCAGGGACAGACTGATATTCTGCAAAAGGTTCAGGGAGTGGACTGCTGAGGACTGGGGTAAAGCCATTTTCTCTGATGAATCCCCTTTCTGATTGTTTGTGATATCTGGAAAACAGCTTATTCGGAGAAGAGGTGAGCGCTACCACCAGTCTTGTCTCATGCCAACTGTAAAGCATCCTGAAACCATTCATGTGTGGGGTTGCTTCTCAGCCAAGGGAATCGGCTCTCTCACAGTCTTGCCTAAAAACACAGCCATGAATAAAGAATGGTACCAGAATGTCCTCCGAGAGCAACTTCTCCCAACCATCCAAGAGCAGTTTGGTGATCAACAATGCCTTTTCCAGCATGATGGAGCACCTTGCCATAAAGCAAAAGTGATAACTACATGGCTCAGGGAACAAAACAGAGATTTTGGGTCCATGGCCTGGAAACTCCCCAGATCTTAATCCCATTGAGAACTTGTGGTCAATCATCAAGAGATGGGTGGACAAACAAAAACCTACACATTCTGACAAAATTAAAAGCATTGATTGTGCAAGAATGGACTACTATCAGTCAGCATTTGGTCCAGAAGTTGATTGAGAGCATGCCAGGGAGAATTGCAGAGGTCCTGAACAAGAAGGGTCAACACTGCAAATATTGACTTGCTGCATCTAACTGTCAATAACCTTCTGTTACTCATAATATGATTGCAATTATAGTTCTGTATGTGATAAAAAAACATCTGACAAACACATAAAATCCAGAGGGCAGTAGATCATGTGAAAATATAATATTTGTGTCATCCTCAAAACTTTTGGCCATGACTGTATATTATGCATTAATATGAATGTGAAGCAGTCAAAGGTGTGTGTTATTGTCAATAATGCAATTGCTCACTCAATCAGATTTAAGGAGCGGAACTACCCGTTTTATAAATGAAACTAAAGCCAAGTGTTTAATGTGCAAGAGCCAGAAAAAGAGAGCCACTGCTCTCAAAAAGTACACCAGCAAATTCTAATTTTAAAGAAAGTGTGTCATGGAGCAAGACAATAAGCACACAAAGTTCTAAATTATGGAAGGTCTTTAAGTGAACAGTTAATACCCCCCCCCCCAACAGGAAGAACATGGAAACTCCACCCAGTTTTGGATTTGAATATAGTGCTGACAGGTGAACGTGCTAACCACTAAGCCATCGTGTCGCTCACATGTACATAATTGTGAATTAAAATTTTGTTTTATATATACTGCTTTCTATTTCTAATATATACACATGTTTTTTTTCTTTTTTAATTACTTCTCTTAATAGATATATTAGATGTATCTTTTTAAACTTTTCCAATTACTATCACTTTGCTGCTGAGAATGTGAATTTCCCCATTGTGGGACCAAGAAAGGCTTGTCTTATACTATCACATTGCAGTTGTACCATTACTGACTTTTGTCCATCTGTTTCTTCACATACTTTTCTTAGCCCCACTGAATGTTTTCCTTATTGATCAGAATCAGAAACACCACCAATCAGGGATTATTCAAGTGGTAGATTATTTTTTAAGGAGCGGCATGGTGGCGTAGTGGTTAGTACATTCGCCTCTGAGCGCTAGGGATCCAGGTTCGTTTCCCAATCTGGGTGGAGTTTCCATGTTCTCCCCGTGTCGGTGTGGCTTATATAGACCCATATAGTGTGTGTGTCTGTGTGAATGAGTGTGCCAGGTGATGGATTCTGCTTAATCATTATAATTCATTATCTTATTAAATCATCTGCTCAATCATTATAATTCATTATGAGGGGGGGTTCCCCATGCTCATCCAGCAGAGACGTTTTGGGCGCTGGGCAAATACACCCAGGACAGGGTGTATCTATCGGTGGGCACACTCATTCACACAGACTCACACTATATGGGACAATTTTAGAACATTCAATTTACCTTAAATCCATGTTTTTGAAATGTGGAAGAAAACCCGGAGGAAACCCACACCGACACAGGGAGAACATAGAAACTCCACCCAGAAGTGGAGACGAACCTGGAAACCCCTGAAAGGCAAACGTGCTGACCACTAAGCCACTGTGATGCCTGCAGAAACATTTTTTTAATAAAAATAGAATTTGCAAATTTAATACCAACCAAGTTTTTCAAAGTTCAGGTTGTTTAAACATTTACATTAAGATTTGCTAATTCCAGTATTTCAAAGGCCTTCTACTTAAAGTCATTATATTACATAAGGTCAGTGAGCAAATGCTTTTATCCAAAGCAACCTGCAGGTATCCCATATTTATAGTTGAAGTCAGAGTACTGATACAGCACACCCGAAGCAGTGAGAATTAAGGTACTTGCTCAAAAGTTACAACTTATATATATATATATAGCACATTTATATTAACAACCCATCACACCACATCATATTCATATTTAATATACATTTTATTGTCTGAAACCTTCAGAAATGCAGTTCATATTAGTTTAAAGAAACATCAATGGAATCCAGTCTTTTATTTTAAAAGTTCTACTCATCCCACCAGTTTCTTTTACCCTTGGTTTTGGTGTATTGCTCCGTTTTACATCTCAGCACATTTCGCTGTTTACTTTGTCCAGACTCTTTCGCAGGTGCGAGTGGTGCTTTTACATTTCCATCATGTTGACTCTTATGTGTGGTTCTCGGTTTGCTCAGAAATATGGTTGCTGGGTTATTTTCTGAGATTTTAGACTTGTTCAAAGGCTTACCAAGTTGCTCGGTCACATTCCCACTTCTTCCTTTCCTTTCTTGATAAAAGCCGTCATGCTTCCTCTTGGGCACGAACTCCAGCGCCTTCATCCAGCTGCCCGTCTCCTTGGCTGTCATCAGGATTCGGATCATTTGATCCAGGGTTAGGTTCTTAGCACCCGTATCCCAGTGTAAATACTCATCCAGAGGTAAGCGGGCTGTGGCTAGTTTAAGTCTCTTGGCATTGGCGAGGGAAAGCCCGGATTGTATGGAGCGATCCACCATGGCACCGATGATATACACCTTGCTGTGGTCGTAGTTTCGGAGCACTTTGGGCGAATCAGCCGTAAGATAGACGAGCTTCTCAGGAGGAAACAGGTCAATGTGACGCTGGCTGGTCGACGTGATGAGGAGACGATCCCATGCCTCTTGTCCATAACGTTTTAGGAGTTCTCGATAGTAGGTGCCTTCAGGCTGCAGGTTGCAGAGGTACAGATGAAACGGATCAATGGAACGCCGGTTCCAGCCCTCCATCTCCATTAGCTGAGAGACCGTGTTCTCTAGCTCGCGTCTGGACATGTGCTGGTCGTAACTCATGTCGTAGACCAGCGGCTGGCCGAACTGCATGGCCTGAGCCGCCCTCCAGCTCAACCCTCTGTCTATGGACTGAGTCCAGATTTTCTTCAGAAACGTGTTTTTCAGTTTGGTCTCTCCATCTTCTCCGTCATCACAGTCAGACTCCCCCCTGGTCCCTCCAGCCTCGTTTGTCCGCTCAGCCAGTTGTTCCGCTTTCCTCCTTTCCTTTTTCAGCTTATCTGCCTTCTTATAATTCTCTTTGATACTCAGGTACTTGAGATACTTCCTTTTTGAGGACTTTGTGGTGAGTTCTGAAAGTGTTTCCAGCTGCTCATTGGTTAGGTTATCAGGGACCAGCTTTCCTGCCAGACGCCACATGTCCACCAACTTGCGACTCGCCTCCACAGGAGAGTCCAGGTCCTCTTTCGAATGGTCTTCCTCATCTTCCTCCCTCGCCTTGTCCTCGTGCGATGCTTGGGATCTCATGACCGACTTCCACGTATCCAAGTCCAGCTCGTCTTTTTGGTTTGGGACATCTTTCCTCAGTGTCCAGCTGCAACCTAAGGATCTGGTTATAGTACGCGCCGTGCAGGGTGGTGCAGCGAGAAACCACAACTTGTAATAATTCGAAATCGCAGGCGAAAAAGCCAAATACGAATGGCATCGCTTCAGCAATTCCTTTATGTGAGACCTTACAAATATCATGGTTTCGACACTTTACATAAATCCACGTAAAGAAAGGAAAAGAACTGCATATGATTTAATGACTCCTTGTTTCATCTTCTGCTCACTTGCAAATCCAACGTGCTCCGTGCGGGGTCACGGCGACCAGCTGTGTACCATCAATTTCAACCGTCGAAAACAGTAACTTGCTCGACTATTTTAGAAATCCAAATGAGTTTCACAATAAAATAAATTCACAGTTTGACCTTATACAATCGACTAACTTATATGTTTTAACAATTAACATTCTCGTACTTTATTCAGAAATTTTAAATATATGAACGACCCTGTTTCCACACGACTGTTTTTTAACGCGACGTCGTGTTCGCGTCTCAATCCGCACCCTACCCTGTCGCAAAGTGTGTGAAGTGTACTACGACTCTGCCGTAATGGCAATATACAACAAAGTGCACAAGATACGGATCGGGATACAACACATAACTTTCTCTTAAAGGTACACACAGTGGTTCGCATTCGTTTTAGCACTACAGCGTTTGAAAATATCTGCACATCGAGGAAATATGTATACAATAACTTAATGCCATAAATAAATAAAAAGTATTATACGCGCACTTAAGGGATGTAAACTGATAGTAGTGCCCTAGGTATGACGTAGGGCTTGTAAACTGACGAAACGATCGACGCGCTGTTTAATCCCACCCGTTTACCACGTTCTCGTTTCGACCAATGGTTATTGCGAAAGATAAATTTTGAACCAATCATAGGACTTAATAGAAGAATTTTGTCGGAATACGGGTGAGAATATTGCGAGCGGTGACGCGATGGTTTTATGATTTAAGCCGTTTATTAAATAAGTATGAGTTTGTTCTTGACTAAGTTGTCTAATAAGAAAGAGGTAGATGATGTTATTAAAAGCGTCGCTGAAAAGGTGCTGGTTCTACGTTTCGGAAGAGACGAGGATTCTGTTTGTATGCAGCTCGATGAGATTGTAAGTGTTTATGGAGCTTTTTGGAACGTTCTGTATTCTGTGTAAACATTATTGGCAAAAGAAAACACGAAAGTTCGCCCAAAGTATGAGGCACCTGAACGAAATTACGTGCAATTATTGAAGCTGCATGTCTTAAAATGTTAAGGGAAACATCCATCCATTATCTTTCACTTTATCCTATATTAGTGTCGCGGTGGGGTTCCCCATGCCCATCCAGGGGAGAACGTTGCGCTGGGCAGATACATCCAGGACAGGACGCCAATCTATCGCTGGACACACACAAACACTCTATATGGGGCAATTTAGAGAAGTCAATTGACCTTGACCGATGTTTTGGACTGTGGGGGGAAACCGGAGAAAACCCACACGGACACGGGGAGAACATGGAAACACAGCCCAGATTAGGATTCGAACCGGGAATCCCTAGCGCTGAGGTCGAACGTGTTAACGGCTAAGCCACCGTGCTGCCCGTTAAGGGAAACAGACGTCCTTAAATTCTAATACCGCATTTACTTTCTGCGACACAATTAAAAAGTTAAAATCACGATATAGCTTTAAGTTAAATTCTTAGTTGTGTAAGTGCATTTTTATGATATCATTGCGTTAACTATTTAGTGAATGTGATCATTATAGCAATCATCTCATTATCTTCCACGTACTCCCCCTAGCGACGTCCCTATGCCTATAAAGTGGATAACTTGCAGATGCAGGTCAGATACACCCAGGACAGGGTGCGAATCCATCGCTGGGCACATACAGACACACTATATATGGAAATTTCGATGCACCAAAACCCAAACAAACATAATTTTGGTTTAAGTCCCCAGAAAAAACAATTTAGACAAATTTGTTTTCCACAACCAGGATTCAAACCTTTTCGGAATAGCAATATACTTTGGTCACATAGTGCGGTATCATTAACCAAGCTTAGACACTCCTTCTAATAGCATTATTATTGGCATATATGGCAAGCACACTATTGTTATCCGATTTTTATTATTCCACCGTTTTTGTCTCCCTTTCTACTCCCACAATTTTCTTTATAACTTTAAAAAGATAACTTAAAAAAGTTATATATATATGCAATATTCGCAGGACATGTCCAATGAGATGAGTGCTTGTTTGCAGCTAAGGAATCAGTCGAACCGTTTCTGAGGTTTTCCAAACCAAAATTCCCATTCACTTAATTTTACGGTGATTTTTTAAATTTAATTTAATTTTATTTTATTTTATTTTTTTATTATGGACTATTTTTAATCTACAAAAGCACAATTCGGACATGGCAATTCGGACATGGCTTCAGATCGGTTTTCTAAAATCGCAAAATGATTACGCTCTTTGTTCACTCGTGATCACTTTTCAAAGTTGTTCATTTCCTATGAGAAAAATCGGATTTTCAAAAAGTAGCATAACTCGGCCAATTTTTAAGCTACGAACACAAAACTCTACACGTCCCGAGTGATTTGCAGAGACATCCATCAGACTGATTGCACCATTCACTTTTCATCACTCTTCAAAAATTGCATTCCTCCTCATTCTAACCACACACTATTACCCAGCAACACCCACTTTTTGACCTTGTGCGTTGTATTGCTTTGATATATGTGTGGACTGTGCCTCCCACGGCCCACCTGCAATCACCTTTCTAGTTTTTTTATTTACAATCTAGTAAAATTTAAAACATTTTTTATAAATGTTTGTTTTTTCAGCTGTCAAAAACCTTCCACGACTTGAGTAATATGAGTTCAATCTACCTCGTGGATGTGGACAAAGTTCCAGTTTACACCAGATACTTCGACATCAGTTTTATTCCTTCCACCATTTTCTTCTTTAATGGTCAACACATGAAGGTTGATTACGGGTAAGTGTAAAGAAAACAATCCCATTATCTTGACCACTTAATCCTCTACTAGGGTCATGGGATGGGTTCCCTTTGCACATCCAGGTGAGAACGTTTCAAACACTGGGTAAATATACCCAGGACAGGACGCCAATCTATCGCCATGCACACTCACTTGCACACTGTATAGGGGCAATTTAGAATAGCCTTTAAACACTTTAAATCCATGGTTTGGACTGTGGGAATAGGCCTGAGAACCCGTAGAAGACCCAAAGGGAGAACATGGACATGCTAACCACTACGCCATCTTGATTCTCTACTAGCGTAAATATCTTGTGCCTCATTTACAGTCAAAACTATTCTTTAAAGACTAAAATAATGTTTTTATTGTTGTTTTAAATGGCTTTAAAAACACTGTCATCATTTATTGATTCAGATGATTTCTGGTGTGGACTAATAAAGAAACATTACATTACATTTGGTCATTTAGCAGACGCTTTTATCTAAAGTGACTTAATAAGTGAGCACAGGATTGGCCACAGCATTCCTGCAGCAATAAGGGTTAAGGGTCTTACTCAAGGTGCTAAATTTTACATTTCATATTCGGAACCATCAATTTTATATCTACAAAGTTATATTTTGGAAGGACATTAAGTGAACAGTTAATGCCAGAAGCCCCCCCTCCGCAACATTTCAATTTTAAAGCACCCAGGACAGAGTGCCAAGCTATTGCTGTGGACACTTATTCACAGACGCAGACTACTCTATATAGGGTAAAATTAGAGCATTTAGTTTACCATGAATACATATTTTTGGACTACAGACACAGAAAACATGGAAACTCCACCCAGAAAGATTCGAACCTGAGTCACCAGCCCTGAGAGGCAAACATACTAAGCCCACTGTGCACAGTGCTGAAAATCTATATAATTTTTTTTTAGCATGGTAACTGAGCGTTGTGTGAAATTGCACCCATCACACACTGTCTTAGATACATGTGTTTCTTCCTAAAAAAAATGCAATGGGGAGGCTTTCTCTTTGGGGGTTTCAGACTAGGAATACTCTAACGCTGACAATGTACTATTGTAAAAAGCGCTATTTAAATAAACTACTACATTTCAACATAAGTCAGTTGTGTAAGCCACAAGAAAATACTCTATTATAATGACAAAATCAGCGAAAGGACTTTCTTAGTTTTAAATTTCTAAATTTATTAGTTAGTTTTCTCAAATGAATGCATTTAACTGAAATTATTTTTACCACTGTTTTATTCCTCCAGATCTCCAGACCACACCAAGTTTGTCGGCTGCTTCAAAACTAAGCAAGACTTTATTGATCTCGTGGAAGTGATTTACCGAGGTGCCATGAGAGGAAAACTGATTGTACAGAGCCCTATTGATCACCGAAATATTCCTAAATATGACCTTCTGTACCATGACATATAATTTACTAAAATGTACTGTGCAACTCATCAATCTGGAGTTACGTAATATTTTGAATATATGTCTGTTATAAGCCTGAATGACATCCATATTTTAGTCCTAAGGTCAAAACTGTTTAAAATCTGTTAAATTATTCATTCATATTTTATTTATATTCTTTAAAAGCTCGGTTTGGACACATACTTTTTGCTTTATTGTCTATTTCCTCCACTTACCACATGGATGGACTTTGTAATTTTTCAATTACAGACTGTAGTCCATCTGTGTTCTTTGTTTTGTTAGTCCCATATTGGTTCTCTGTTCTCTATTGGTCAGGACCATCACAGAACAGGTAAAATTTGGGTGGTGGATTTTTTTTTTTTTATTATTGTCAGTTCTGCAGTGATACTGATGCGGTGAGGAGGTTTTAGTGCAGCAGTGCTGCTCTAGTTTCATTTCTCTACCTCAGTGACACTGCTGGGATAGGAATAATGGACAAACCAAATAATACCTGCTCTGTGGTAGTACTAGAGAACAGACTAAAGGGGATGTACACGGTATGTAGTGTAGTCCAAAAACAGATGGACTACAGTCTGGAATTGTGAAACTACAGAGTCCAGCTTTAAGGTAAGTGGAACTGAGAACATGGACAATAAATGGAGCAAAAATTTGGCATGTCCAAACTTTTGACTGGTACTTCGGGTCTCCAGTCCATCACAGTACACACAGATTTACTCACATGTTCACACCTAGGGACAATTAAACATCTTCAGTTTTCATGTCTTGTGTGTATTTTAACCTCTATGTATACATATATTCTCTTTAAATGTGAAAATCAGGCAACAAAACTAATGAAATTTGATGTAATTCGGTGTAAAAGTATGTTTTGTTACTCAGTAAGTTCCATATGACACTATAATTTTTAAAGACAGTTAAAAAAGGTCAGATTTACATGTTTTTTTTTTAAGATGATCTGTCATCCTGTACTCTCAAATTATTGGTCATTGATGTGAATGTATCCAAACCTTTTAATTAGATCATATGTGTCAAACTCAAGGCCCACAGGCCATATCTGGCCCGTAATAAAATTATCCAAATTGGCCCAGCGATTATGTTTTTTTTTTTGGACCATGCTCATATTTTCAATTTGTACAATTTTGACAGCAACATTTTTATTAAAAGTAGAAATATTTGAAGATATTTAAAGTTTATGTTTATTTTCCTTAAATGGCCCAAGATCATAGAAAACTGATTTTTTTTTACTTTTGTGAAAAAGCATAATTATTTATTTTTTTTGTTTTTATCCAGCATGTTCATAGTTTTATAATTAAAGTACCTTTTTATAATTTTGACAAGAAATATATTTATAGAGAGCAAATTATTTACAAATTATTATATTTTTGGTTATATAAAGTTTACTTTATTAATTGCAGAATAATATTTGTCTGTTTTTATTCCTATTCATGCTCAGAAAACATTTACTTTTAATGTGTTCAATAAATGTTTATCCTGTTCGGCCTGTGGCCGAAAGTGTGCTTTGAGTTTTGGCCCCCGAGGCAATTGAGTTTGACACCCCTGAATTAGACTGTGCTTGTTTCCTATGGAAATAACTTTGGAGTCTTTAAAAAACTATTTTCTTTGGAAGACATGTGGGATGATGTACACCCATGATTGCTGTTTGATTTATAACCTTTTCGGTATATAAACCTGATTTTTAAAAAAAATAATCGTTGTGCTTGTTATTTATTTATAGTTGTCAAGTGAACTTTTTACAATGAGCAGTTTTAGAACAGATTCTATTGTGCAGTGAACAGTGATTTATATGTTCAATAAGTCCACATTTATTTTCCATCCCTATGTTTTTCTGCTTTATGTGACACCTGCTTTCTCATTCCTCCCTCTTCCTCGACCCCTGCTTCTAGTAACAATAGCAAAGGGTGTTGGTTCAACCTCAGGCTTCATCACTTTGCTGAAGAATCGAATCACCGAGTCCATGCACTCTGCAGGTGCCATTTCATGGCACTGGGTTCCAGCGGACATCATCCTGCAACCTGCTTTCAGCGATCCCACCAAGCGGTTCTTTGGCTTTGTGCTAAGTACCCATGTGTTGGAATGCACCTTTAGCCAGTCCCGTCCCAAGGCCCCAAGGCACTGATGCCAAAGACTATGAGAGGAGTCGATAAAGGCCACTGCACACTTGCGCTGCTGGATTTCCTCCAGTCGACAGGACAGAAGGTGAACAAACGCTGTGCCTCCGTAACCATGAGCCACCACAGTGATTTGCTTGGCAGCGCTCCTGATCAGCAAGTGATCCCACACCAGAAGGACATGCTCTTCTGGTGATGCCGCCCCTTCGTTGGGGTTCATCAACAAAATGGCGCAGGGCTTTCCCGATGCCCAGCGTACATATGGGATCTGACTTCCTCTCTCCAACCCCTCATGGACCACTGCTCTCCAGCTCCACACCCCACTGCGTATACTACCCCTGTCCTGGATCAAAACCATCAACATCCCACGATGCTCCAGGGCACCTGTGCTCATGTAGACATATTCAGGAGGTTGGTTTTCAAATTTCATTCTTTGTCCCAGGTACATTTTCATTAGGTTGAACTTTCTCTCGAGGAGGTAATGCACATGTTGTGTGATGCAACAACAAACTGCTTCATGCTCCCTTGTGGTCTCATGAACATCCCTGAGCTTAAAGGAGAATTTGTAGGGCTTCATGGTGTCCTCGTGGCAAAGGCGACCGTCCTCAGTAAAAAAATAGGGGAATGTGGACGAAGTCAGATTGCTTGATTCTGAGCACTCCAGCATTTTTTTTGCCATCTGGACAAACACATCAAAAAATAGTGAATACTAATAAAATTTGTTTTAGATGATGCATTTATGTATCTCTGAGTATAATACACTTCCAATCCTATGATCTGATGTTTATATTATAAAAACATAAGTATGCTGCTAATGAGCTGACCCCATGTAATGTAGAGGCTTAATTACATTCAAACAGAAGCGGCACGGTGGCTTAGTGGTTGTCACAGTTGCCTCTCGTCCCACTCTGGGGATGTGGTTTTGAATCCCAATCTGATATGCTGATGTTTCCATGTTTCCCTGCGTCTGTGTGAGTTTTCTCTGGTTTCCCCCACACTCCAAAAACAAGGATTCATTGAATGCTCTAATTTGCCCCATATAGTGTATAATTTGCCCCAGCAATAGATTGGCACCCTGTCATGGGTGTATTTGACCCTCCGGTAGAGAATTAAGTGAAAGATGGATTTTTTTTAAAATAGTGATTATTGCCATAAATGTATCTAAATAATCTAATTATCCTTTTGAAAAATACTTTCAGTTCCTTTAATTAAAACGTTAATGAATGATTCCTGTGTCTTATATACTCATCATTAAGATGAGATAATGTAAATCTTTTGTCATTGTGGATATACACTGAAACCTTGTTTGGTAGCGCTCATGTGACAACAGCAACTATAAAATAAAGGTGAAAATATTAATATATGTTTTAAAAACTCCAAAATAAGAGATAATAATGTAAAATAAAAAAAAATAAAAGCTAAAACATCTCGGTACAGCACAATAGAAAAACACTATCTGAAAAAGGTAGTGATTGTTCTTATTGCTATATATATTACCAACAAAACCACAATAAAACAAATCTCAAAAATCAAGTTCTTTAAGATGGTTTAAGTTAAAGTTTACCTGCCTCATCAATGACTTCAATCACCATCATTTAACAACTATGTAGTTTTTTAAAGCTTAATTAAATTTAACGAGTTTTGGTTCAGCAGTGACACCCAACATTGAACCAAGTTACAATGACAGGTCGAGGTGTCCGAAAGGAACTCTAAAATAACGTGCACAAAGAAATAAAACTGTATAATTCAGTTAATTATTTGTGCTTTAAAACTGAAGTTAACCACATTAAGAGCAGAACCGTCTCACCCTCGGTGCTGAACTTCCACGGTGCTATTTGAACGCTGCGCCGGAAATCGCTCAGTAAAGATGGCAGCGACCTTGTTGGCTGCATGTTGATAAAATAATTGTTTAGAATATTCAAACCCTGCTTCATGTCCTCGTGGCTTTTTGTTCACATTTACCTCTGCCATCATGTTCTCCGTGTTTAAGACGTTGGTTACGGGCTTGCTAAACAGATCTTCGGAGTCTTCAGGTATTAAAAGGCGTTCTTGTGATTTGCTTGTTTTATTTGTTATTTTGTAATAAACTGAAACTATTAGGGGTGGCACGGTGGCTTAGTGGTTAGCACGTTCGCCTCTCAGCGCTAGGGATTCCCGGTTCGAATCCCCATCTGGGTGGAGTTTCCATGTTCTCGTGTCTGCGTGCGTTTCCTCCGGGTTCTCCGGTTTTCTCCCACAGTCCAAAAACATGGATCAAGTCGATTGAATTCACAAAATTGCCCCATATAGAGTGTGTTTGTGTGAGTGAGTGTGTGCCCAGCGATGGATTGGCACCCTGTCCTGGGTCTATCTGCCCAGCGCCCGAGACGTTCTCCCCTGGATGGGCATGGGGAACCCCACCGCGACCCTAATAGAGGATAAAGCGGGAGATAATGAATGAATGAAACTATTAGGTTTGCAATGCGGAGTTGTAGAATTAAGGTCACTCTAAGGATTGATTTGTTAATGAGTTAAACATATCAACAGCATCGATGGCTGTTCCTTATGAGTGTCAGTTGTAGTCATAGAGGTTGAGAAATTATCTGCCGTTTATTTATCGTTTATTTAAAGTTCATAGAGGAAATCCTGGTGAAAGACATGGGTAGGACATACAGCCTTCACACAGAAAGTTTACTTTAAATAGGAATCGAACCCACGACCTTCACGGATTCATTCATTATCTTCTGCTTTATCCTATATTAGTGTCGCGGGGGGAACATTTCATGCAAAAACTCATAGGGCAGGGCGCCTGTATGTGGCAATTTAGAGCTTTCAATATACTTTGAAAGTATATAAAAAAGTATATGTTATACATTTTATACAGTCTTAATTAACTACTAAAGGGAAATATTGATTCGATTGTCCAGAATAGAGCAGTCGCTTGATTTTTTATTTTATTTTTTTGCTGAAACTGTCAGTGGAGCAGGACTGGGACAATAGTCTGCCACTAAAAGAGCTCTTTTGCTTGATGATGACGCTGTTCAATCGGCAATTTGCATTGTTTATGATGATCAGCAGTTTACTGAGAATCCTCTCTGCCACTGATAAAGACTCCAGCTTTGTTCCTAACAATGAGCCAGCTTTCCTCACTAGTATGTCGAGTCACCCAGCATCTTTTTTCTTAATGCCACTTCCCCAACATACTACGGCACAGAAGAGGACGCGGCCAGAAATATACTAGAACTTTACTTTCGCCCTAAAGCAATTACTGTATCAATAAAAGTAGAAAATAAAAAGATCAATGTAATTGTTTTTAATCTAAATATTCGATATAAAAATAAAATATAGCAGTAAATGTAAAATATAAAATTACAGAATATAAAATATTCAGTACAGTTACACCTCATTCCTGTGATTTATTCACATTAATGCACAACCTGAAGTGCTTTATTGCTTTTATTATTCATTATTCATTATCTCCCGCTTTATTCTATATTAGGGTCGTGGGGGGGTTCCCCATGCCCATCCAGCGGAGAACGTTTCGGGCGCTGTGCAAATACACCCAGGACAGGGTGCCAATCCATCGCTGGGCACACACTCACTCACACAAACGCACTCTATATGGGGCAATTTAGAGAACTCAATTGACTTGATCCATGTTTTTGGACTGTTGGAGGAAACCGGAGAACCCAGAGGATACCCACGCGGACACGGGGAGAACATGGAAACTCCACCCAGATGGGGATTCGATCTGGGAATCCCTAGTGCTGAGAGGCGAACGTGCTAACCACTAAGCCACTGTGCCGCCATTGCTTTTATTAAACACTTACAAACATACCATAATAAAAAAACAAGGTTTAATATATAAATGTGTCTATTAAAAGCAAAATAGTTAATAAACTTCTGCAACGTAATCTAGGCTGTTGTTTAAAGTTAGCTCTGATCCCCAGCCGCAAAACGCTTGGTGCTCACCGGGATTCAGCTCGGTTGTTTATATTAATCTGTATTTTATAATTGAAATAATGTATTGTATATCACGTAGTGATACGAATGTGAAAGGGGTGTGCATCATTGTCAATAATGTCTCGGCTGGACAAACAGCTCAGTCAGTCAGATTTAAGGACTGGAACTACCCGTTTAATAAAGTATTTGTACAAATCAGATTCTGAACAGTTTTCTTATGTTGTTCCTCCTGCAAACCCTGTCTTTAGTCTGTGTGGTTTACACAACTTATAAAATAGAACAAAATTAATAATATATATATAATCCATCAAACTGTTGTGGCTAATGTTTTTTTTTTTTTGTTTTTTTTTTTGTCAGCTTTGCTGCAGCATCACTTCCGAGTGCTCTCAGCTGGACTAAAGACGTATGATTTGCCTCCAGACTACAGCGGTAAATTCTGCAGTAATTTTTTTATTACATATGAGATGCACTTGACTTGATTGAACAGATTATTTAAAGTAGGTTGTCATTATTTTAAGGGATGCCCGTCATCCTCTGCACACAGTCATCACCAACCAGAGGAGTCTGCTTCTTTTTAAATGCAGGACCAACAGACTTAAAAACTCTTGTCCCTCACACCAAAATACTGTACAACTTCTTTCTGGAGAGGAGGGGTAACAGGACAATAACGGATCGGATGGGGCAGTACCCTGACCACCAAAATAATAACATAAACAGGCCTTTCAAGGTGTGGCAGCTCAGTGGTTAGGGTGTTAGGCACTCATTCTGAAATTTGAGGGTTCAAATCTAATGTCAACTGAAGTTACCACTGTAGGATGGCCTTGACTTAGGCACTTCTGTTTCAACCCTGTGTTTTGACCCCAACCGAGTTGGATTACTTGTAAGTCATTTTGGATAAACAAGTACTAAATGACCAAATGTGAAATGTAATGTGACTGTGTAAAAAAAACTGGTTTATGTTGCAATAACTTAATTATCAGCAGTTTTCTTTAAAAATATATACTGTATATCCTTTTTTTTTCTTTTGTCTCTTCTCTATTTCTTTTTCTTTTGCTACTTGTTTCTTAATTTCCCTAAGGGAATCCTTCCAAAGGGGATTAATTAAGTCTTATCTTATCAGCCTTATGTACAAGTAATGACGTAAATACAGTCTGACCTCATATTTATTAACCCTCTACTTTAATTTATTGCAATAGTGATTTTAAGCTGATGTGTGTTGATGGTTTAGGAGTTAGGAGTTTAATTAGACACTTAATTAGTACACATCCTTGTTTCTATTCTTATTGTTTGTTTATCAGTATCACTGATCATATAAATACACTTTGTAGTTTTACAGTTACAGACTGTAGTTCGTTTGTTCTGCATGCTATATTTACCTCTACATACATTTGCATGTGGTCATATAGCAGACAATTTTATTCAAAAGCAAGTGGATAAATGTGCACTAAAGTGAGCACAGGGTTGGCCACAGCACCCCTGGAGCAATTAGGGTTAAGAGCCTTGAGGATTCACATCCTCCAGGTCCACTGAGGTAATGTCAGTGGACCTGGGATGTGAACCCACAACCTTCAGATTGATAGCCCTCACCCTCACCACTGAGGTACCATGCCCTGCATTTTCTGTATACTTTGTTAGTCTCATTTACTCTAGTCAGGAGCACCACAGTTTAAAGCCGTGTACGGAAATGTGTGCGTGCGCTTCATGCGATATAAGTTACTGCCCAAATACTTCCTTGCGTCAGCTCGGTTGATATGGTTGTTGAACACTACATCCATTAGAGGGCAGTTTAGAGTAAAAATCAAACATGGCGACGGCGGAGGAACTTCTGATTTTGTACATACTGCAAGAACGACAAAAAAGGCAGCGTTCTAGACGGCGGTGGTCTGTGAGGCCACTGAATAGGTCGCGACATTTGGATGGAGAATTTTATTCACTTGTCCGTTCAATGAGGGAAATTGATGACGAACGTCATTTCCAATACTTTCGGATGTCTGCCAGGGCATTCGATAACTTGCTTTGCCGGGTAGCCGGTATATATATATATATATATATATATATATATATATATATATGTGTGTGTGTGTGTGATGAAAATTGCGCACCAACTCGCACAACCGGTCTTCAAAAAGTTCCGCCATGTTTTTCTTCTTCGTGTACATATGGAAGTGGTCGCATCATGCACTGCCCCCACGGTTTCCAGTGGTATTGCTCCGTCCTGCCCACATCCGTAAGCTTTCAGAAAACGTGCAAATTACGTACAAAATGAACGCAGAGTACGGACAAAAGGCTCCGTCCGTATCCGTTTCCGTATTTAACGTTGGTTCAGCATTGGGTCCGCGTGGGTTTCCTCTGGTTCTCCGGTTTCCTCCCACAGTCGAAAAACATGGATCAAGTCAATTGAGTTCTCCAAATTGCTCCATGTAGAGTGTGTATGTGTGTGTGTGTGCGTGAGTGAGTGTGTGCCCAGCGATAGATTGGCGCCCTGTCCTGGGTGTATCTGCCCAGAGCCCGAAACGTTCTCCCCTGGATGGGCATGGGGAAACCCCCCCCCCCCCCCGCGACCCCTAACATAGGATAAAGCAGAAGATAATGAATGAATGAATGAATGAATGGTTCAGTATTGCAACAAATCTGATGTGGTGGTGGTGTGTTAGTGAGTTTTGTGCTAGAATAATTGGGTCAGATTCATCAATGCTCCCGGACTTTAATATGTATCTGTCCAATAAGGCTCTAAAAGCCAGAACCTCTGATTGTGCCAAAGTAAGTTGCTTATTATTATTAATGTTCTGGAAATCCACAAAACCCCCTTTGGTCTCACAGTGGCTCCATGTCGTTTTATATTTTTTGAGATTGTAAAAAAAATATGTAATGCGTTAAAAAGGTAGCGCTGCCATATTTAATTTTTCTTTAATCTTTAATTCTCTTGATACAGTGCCAGCTGACTGGTCATCCCTTACCCTCTGTGACTTTGTGTCTGTGTGTGTTGTGAGTGTGTGAAACAGAGTTTCTTATTAATTATATGGGTTGAAAAATGTAAAAAAAAATTATGAGGATGCTTTATTTACATTGTCATTGTTTATTTTTCTGTATTAGAATGCAAGTCATTGTTGTATTTTTGTTTATCTATTGTAATTCTTATTTTACTCAGCAATAAAAAAAAAATATCAGTCTGCTTCCCTACCATTAGCTATGATCACAAACCATGGTTTGGGTAGTAGGGTAATAGGGTAGTGACCGAAAGGTCGCGAATACAAGTGGCCGAAATTAGAATGATGAAGTGATGTAGTGTGATCTCTTGTTAACCTTATTCTCTGTCAGCTCAGTCTAGTAAAAAAAGAAAAAATATTTTTTTCATTATGCATTTCAAGTGAGTAAAAACATACACCATGATATTAAAAAAGACTGTAAGGTATTTTAAAACACTTTTATACCATTTGTTTTTTTTTTCCACAGATGTGGTTTTCCCAGAAAAGCCCAAGCTTAAATTTCTCGATAAGATCCCGAATTTAAAAAAGGTTAAGAAGGAAATGAAGAGGTTGCGTGACATTCAGGGCCCTTCTAAATCTGCCACCACATTCACAAAAGGACAGTATGGCATCGTGGTCAGTACCAAATACTTTATATACTCTGTAACTTCTTTGCATTGTTGTATATTTAAAGTTACATACTGAAACTCATGAAAAATTTTATTTCCTTAATTCCATTCAGAAAGTTAAACTTTCATAGATTATAGATTCAGGGCCCACAAGTTTATTTTTGGGCTTTCAGCTCATAAAACCCATGAGAACAGAAAATTCAGCACAGGGGAATTCAGCACAAATTTGGCAGGCAATGAATGTTTTAAACGGAGTGTGACACAATGATCATCTACTAAACAGGAGAGGTGAGGAACAGAATACAAACTGCTTGAGGTCCAGTGTAAAATATCCACAGTCAGTCATGATTTGGGTGCAATGTCCGGTGAAGGTGTTGGGGAAACTGCTTTTTTAAATTCAAAAGTCTACCAGTCTACCCGTCACCGCAACAGTCTACCAGAATGTTTTAGAGGACTTCATGATTCCTTTTGCTGATTATCTGTATGGAGATGCAGATTTCATCTTCTAGGAGGACCTGGCCCGTGCCCATGCTGCCGAAAAAGCACCAAAACCTGGTTTGATGCCCATGCCATCACAATGCTTGACTGGCCAGCCAACTCACTGGACCTAAACCCCATTAACAATATATGGGTTATTCTTTGTTGTTGGGTCTGGTGACTCTTATTTTCCTCTAGAGAATACCTCACAGATACTCAATTGGGTTTAGGTTGGCGGGCAAGTCAAGCACTTGAATGGAATAATTGAAATTAATAAACTTTTTCATAATATTCAGGTAAATATAGTTGTTTACAGCACGTCTGTATTTATGTATGTTTATTAGCTGGCTGGTTGTTTTTATGTTGTTAGTTTCATATCAAGCTTGATCAAAAATCTGCTTCATTTCTTCCACTTTTTGTGCTGTGAATTTCCTTCTACGGAAAAAAAAAAAACAAACTTTGACCTTTATTTCTTTGATCTGTTTTAAGTCTTAACCAGTAAGTATGTTGTGACTAAAAATGTAGCACAAGTGATAATACAAATCTGATTGATTTTCATAATGTTGGGTTTAGTCATAGGATCCCGTTTTTCAACAGTGCAATTTCAACAGTGCTGTATCCCTCTGAAAGACTTTTTAAAAGTTTTGACTTTTTACAATTTTTTTTGGCTCATTTTGAAAACGAGCTGCCTTATGCATACCTTGATATAGAATGTTGATCTTTAGGTCACACCCTCCTTCATTACACAAATACACATCATGATGTGCTTAAATCCAATATGAACTTAAGGTTATACAACTTTGAGCTGGAAAATATGCATATAAATGAAAAAATGGTCAAAATACTCACTTGTCTAATAATTGTGTACACAGTGTATACACGCACATACACAGTAGGTCTTTAAATATGAGTTTTGTTTAATTTTTAATGTCTATAGTTTTTTTTGGGGTGATAATCTTTACATTAGCTGATCTAATATTAGTTAACTTTTGTAACTTTTTTTTCCAAGGCCATGGGTGGAGGATACTTAAAATGGGGCCATATGGAAATGATGAGGCTCACTATGAATCGTCGTCTGGATACACGTACCACCTTTGCCTGTTGGCGAATCAATGCTCCATACAAGCCAATAACTCGTAAAGGCCTGGGTCAACGCATGGGTGGAGGCAAAGGAGCTATTGACATCTATGTGACCCCAGTGAAGTGTGGACGGTTGATCGTGGAGGTCGGTGGTCACATTGAAATAGGGGAGGTGGAACCTGTGCTTAAAGAAGTGGCAAAGAAGCTGCCCTTTCCTGCTAAGGTTTGTTATCACACAAACACCTGTTTAGATCTTTTACACACACTGCTTTGAAAACCATGTTCATATTTATTTAAAACTTTGTTCATAATGCCTATAAAGCGGGATAAATGGGCATGGGGAACCTGTCTATATTTTAAACGATGATTATGTATTAGGTATTAGTGGTAGCTCAGTGGCTCTATCAACCGAAGGTTTGGGGTTAAAATCCCATGTTCATTAAAGTTACCAATGTGGGCCCTTGAGCAAGGTCCTTAACCCTCATTGCTCCAGTGGTGCTGTCCCAGTGTTCTGGCGTCAGCCGTCAAGTTGGGTTACTTGTAAGTCGCTTTGGATTAAAGCAGCTGCTAAATGACCAATAATATGTCCAGTCTAATTTTGCTATACAGAAACTGCCTGAGACTCTTATTATTTTTATTATTACCACCCCTGTATTAGCTTCATATCGTTTGTCTGTGTGTCTCGTGAAAAGTTTGCAAATGCCATTTCACGCACTTCCCAATATGCGATTAAGCTGAAACTTCGCGCCATTGTCCATTGTCGATGACAACATATGAATAAATTTTTAAAAAATACCAAGTAATTAACTATACATCCATTATCTCCCGTTTTATCCTCTAGTAGGGTCGCGGTGGGGTTCCCCATGCCCATCCAGGGGAGAACGTTTCGGGCGCTGGGCAGATAGACCCAGGACAGGGCGCCAATCCATCGCTGGGCACACACTCACTCGTACACACACACACACACACTCATTTATGGGGCAATATTTATGGTCATTTATGGGGCAATTTGGAGAATTCAATTGACTTGATCCATGTTTTTGGACTGTGGGAGGAAACCGGAGGAAACGCACGCGGACGCGAGGAGAACATGGAAACTTCACCCAGATGGGGATTTGAACCAGGAATCCCTAGTGCTGAGAGGCGAACGTGCTAACCACTAAGCCACCGTGCTGCCTAGTAATTAATAATTAGTGGTAGTTAATTAATTTTGCTTTCTATGGATAAATTGCCTGATTTCTACCAAAGTTTATATTTCACAAGCAGAATTAATTTAAGATAAAGTTTTTTTTTATTTATCCAATTTTTTTTTTGTTTTTTTTACTAATGTGTCAAAATGGTTATGTGAGAAGGAAAACTATGGTGTTATCTGTGCTTATGGTTTTACATTCCTTATCACCATCTAGATGTACCTGTTCTGCTTCTTGTGGTTTAATAAACTTTATACTTGCACATTATCAAAACTGTAACTTGCAACAGGGGAATTTACCAAGACATCTATGTGTGTTAAAGTTCTACAACTTAAACTAGCTGTAGAAAAACAAATGTAAGTAAGGTGATGGTTTATATAGTTTTTTAAAAATCATTGCTTTTAAAACAGCATATTATTATTATTGCTCACTCGGAGGCCGATCTTAGGAATGCAATGGGAAATTGCTAGCATATAGATTTTTTTTATTAATATTTGATGCTAAATATTAGGAAAGTTATAATATATTATTCAATGACTAACTCATGGCTGATGCATCTGCAACATCTGTTGCTTTTGCATCTAGTACACCCGTTACCACAACTCACTACCATGCCACAACTGTTTTAGTACTAAGGTCTGTGTATTTTATTTCGTTTACTTAAATGTGAGAAGAACATGATTGCTGTACAGTCAGGGCTACCCACTGTCACTGGGCTACTTTTCCTTTTTGTTATTTGTTGTAATTTTCTTAAATTGTATTTCAATTTAATATATAAAATACTGCAGTGATTTTTATATTAAGCTGCAGTGATTTATATATTTAAGTGGTTAGCACGATCGTCTCTCAGCGTTTGGTATTAAGGGTTTTAATCCCGCTCTGGATGGAGTTTCCGTGTTCTCCCCGTGTCTGCGTGGATTTCCTCCGGATTCTGTTTTTTTCCTCACAGTCCAAAAACATGGATTTAAGGTAAACTGAATGCTCTAAATTGCCTTATACAGTGTGTGTGCATCTGTGTGACTGAGTGTGTGCCCAACGATTGATTAGTGCCCTAACCTGGGGTATCTGAAAAATTGAAAAATTTGCTGAAAAATAGTTTTTCTGTGCTGCATGAATATATGAGCCAGTTGTAGTCTTGTGGTTCACGAACCAGCCATGCGACCAGAAGATCCCCAGTTTGATTCCCGATCCCACCAAGTACCATGGCTGAAGTGCCCTTGGGCAAGGCACCTAACCCCAATTGCTCCCCGAGCACCGTATTCAAGGCTGCCCACCGCTCCGGGCACGTGTGTTCACTTCACCATTGTGTGTACATATGTGTGTGTTTCACTGCACCAATGGGTTTAATGTGGTGAACAAATTCCTCTGTGTGTAAGCACAGTAGTTCACAAATTCATATATATATATATATATATATATATATATATATATATATATATTTATTTATTTAATTAACTTATTTATTTTTTTGTGGTAGTGTGTGGCACTTGGTATTTCAGAAAGGTAATGAGTTCCTGTGAGAAGTCCTCCCTGTGTGATTGTTCTCCATGCTCTCTGGTTTCCTCCAACATATAAAGACATGCAGATAAATAATCTGGAGACACTAAATTGTATTGTTATTAAGAGTTCAACGGATCACTGCACTTATAGTGCCAGTCTCATTGCAGATAAATAGGAGAGTTGTGTCAGGAAGGGCATCTTCCCTTGGTATAAAACTGTCATGTCAACAGTGCAGAAGTGCTTCTTTGTTGTGTTGACCCCTAAAGAGAACAAGCTGAATAAAGAAACAGAAAAACCTAGTGATAGTAGTGATAGTATTGCCGCCTTCCATATTTAAAATTTTTATTAAATATATAAATTAAATATATAAATTATATATTTTATTAAATATATAAATTTTTTAAAAAAATTTAACAGCTGTTATAACAAATATTTTTGTCTGTTACATGAACAAAAAAATTATATAAATGCTGCAAATAAATCTGTTACAGTAAGCAGGCACAATATCAAGACCACAAATTGAAACTTGCCTCCAGAGAGCTAAGGTGCATTAGGTTTTCTGATATCCTTTACCTGTCATTTTTGGTTAACCATATAGTTGTATTTTCTCACTTAATTTAAATTTTTAGCTTCACTTTTCTGTTCTGGTTAATGAAGTTAGATTAAAAAAAATAAGTTCATATTTTTATTCTGTCTGGTAAAAGAACATTATATAAGAGTTCCTCTTAGCTTATAGAAGATAAGAGGAACCATTTTTTAGATTTTCCAGCAGCTGTGTTTACTTGAAGTGCTAACCACAATAGGCAGCTAATAAACAAGTGTGCTGTGAAATTCTGTTGAAATTTCTTAGTTAAGTTTTCTCATTGAGCATGATTAATTTAAGAGTTATAAATAACATATTGTGTAAAAATAATATATTTATGTAAATTGTTCCTGTAAAATTCCTTAAGCCCTGCAAACAGAATGTGTAACATTTTAATTCTGATTTATTATATTTAAATATAAGTGAAGTTTGATCTGTTATCAATTTTAGCTTTGGTTCTTCTTATGTTGTAGGTGGTAAGCAGAGAGAGTCTGTCTGCGATGCAGCAGGAGCAAGAGGAGAGGGCGTCCAATAACCAGAACCCTTGGACCTTCGAGAAAATAGCCAGGTCCAACATGCTGGGCATCCGCAAAGTCCTCAGTCCATTTGACCTTAAAAATCATGGCCGCTATGCAGGGAAGTTTTTCAACTCAGACAGGGTTTGATCGGGTTTTAAGACGAAGCTGAGAAATGCAAAACGGACATCACGTCGTAAACAGAAGTGTGAGAACTATTTCACAAGCATTTATCCCACCACATCCTGTTTTACAGGATACTGTTAAATACTGTGGGTTTTGAAAGACTGAGTCTGATGAAAGTTCTCTCCTGTGTTACAAATAATCTTATGTTCTGAATAAGGCTAATTAAAATATCCGCTGCTTCTAAAGTAAATGTAAATATAGGCACGTGGTTTTTATTTCTGATGAAAAACTTTTTTTAACAAAACGAAAAATTTTGTTACGAGAAGGTCTTTCTTGTTTATTTATGAGTTTAAAGTCCAGTATGCAATTGATTAATTATGTTTATATAGAAGGTAGCAGTCGTAGGTATGTGGTTAAGGAACCAGCCACTCAAGGAATCCCGCTCCCTCTAAGTAATATGGCTAAAGTGCCCTTGGGCAAGGCATTAACCCCAATTGCTCCCCAGGCGCTGTATACAGGGCTACCCATTGCTCTGGGCATGTGTGCTCACTTTGTGTGTGTTTCACTGCACTGATCCTCTGTCTGCAAGTAAAATAGATCACCTACTCAACATTAATTCATTCAAGAAAATACTTTTTCCTCCCTAGTGCTGCATTCCATCAAGAGCGTATCCTGTTAGCAGTAAATGATTAATTCAACCTATTAAAAGGTATAATACCAGGATAATGAGGGTGTCAGTAAAACAGATTTAACCTGCATTCAACCCATATTCATGTTATTGTCGCTGCTCACGGAGCCGGACCAAGCACGAGTGATGAAAAAGGATAGTTGTGTCATTGTTGTTATCAAGTTCAACTGGTAGTTAGGGTGTCTAAGATGTTTTTTGTATAATTAAAGTTTATTACCGAGAAATACGGAACAAAACACACAGGTCAACTGCAGTACGTTATCTGAGAACCACTAGGTAAGTCTGTGGAGAGCCAGTCCTTTCCTCCATACTGTCTGCTAACTAAACTCATTTTCAAAATACTTTTATAACCTTTTACTTGTAAATTAATTTGATTTGAAAATATAAAAATTTTACAGAAATGGGTTTGAAAAGCTAAATTCAAAAAGTTTCAGTACACTTGAAGTCAAGTTGATTCATTCATTCATTATCTTCCACTTAATCCTCTACTAGGATTCTGGATGGGGGGAGGTCGCCCCAGGACAGGTTGCCAATCTATCTTGGAGCATTCAATTTAGCTTCAATCCATTGTTTTAAACTGTGGGAGGAAACGGAAAAACCCAGAGGAAACCCATGTGGACTGGGATTGGGATTTGAACCTGTCATTTAGCTCACAATTTTATCCAAAGTGATGCAATGTAAAATTATCAAACCTGATCATAATACAATGTGGCTTCTATTTTTACCATGTCTAGATTAGCGTCATCTGTGTGTCTGGTAAAAAGTTTGCAAATGATAATTCACCCACTTCCTGTTTTCCGATTAAGCTGAAACTTTGCACAATTGTTCATTGTCGATGACAACATAAATCAAGTTAAAAAATTACAAATTAATTAACTAATTAGTGGTAATTTTTTTCTTTGGATTTATTGCCCATTGTCAACAAAATTTTATACTTAACAAGCAGAATTAGGTAAAGCAATTTAATATGATATAGGGGTGGTTAAATAAAATAATTGGGCATGTTTTCTGGTTTTTTGAGATGTTTCTTAAAGATGCTAAGTGACTCAGCCTTACGGACAGAGTTGGGAAGATTGTTCCACCATTAATCAGTCATGAACAATACAGAGAGAATTAACACCACGAAGAGGTTGAATCACCAGGCTATATTCATCACTAGAGTGCAGTGAATGAGTAAGAGTGCATTTTGGATATATAGATTGAAGGTTTGAGAGGGCAGATCCAGAAATTGTTCTCAGATCAATGTCAGTGCCTTGTACTGAATGTGAGCGGTTAGTGAGAGCCAATGGAGAGAGAGGAGTAGTGGAGTGACATGAAAAGCCTGTGACCCAGTGTCTACATTAACTTGTGTGTTGCTCATCCTGATCTTTAATGTGACCTCATTCATTTTAAACATTGTTTATAAGATAAGCCTTTACTGGTCTCACCATGCTGAAACTCACAGCAAAAAAAAAATCTAATATATATATATATATATATATATATATATATATATATATATATATATATATATATATATTGTAAAATATATAATATATACAATTAAAATAAAAAAACAACCAGTATATATAAAATAAATACAGTTATGAGAATGACAATACAATATCGGACAGTATTAAAAAAATCACAATTTACAACCTGATTTAACAATGTTACCCCTAAATGGCACACTCCAAAGACAACAAATTGCACATCTAATGAATGAATTTGTATTGCATAAGTGTCAGTTTGTGTGGGTGGGGGGTGTTACTGAGAGCAGAGCTGTTTATATAGTCTAACTGCAGCAGGAAAGACAGACCTGCAGTAATGCTCCTTAACACACTACGGATATGACTCAATCTGTCATTGAAGGTGCCCAATGCGGTTACCGTCTCATACATAGGATGGGATTCGTGGTTCTTAAGAGTAGCTAGCTTATTAAGCATCCTCCTTGCTCCCACCACTTTCACTTGTTCTGAATGGTTTTGTTCAGTCTTTCTGAATTACTGTAGTGATGCTGCTGCTGCCTCAGGAGACCATTCCATAGATATGGCTGATGCCACCGAAGTGTTGAAAAAGGTCATATGGTGTGGCCATTGCACCACAAAAGACCTTCTCACAGGAAACATCATAACCTGGTTCGAAAACAGCACACAAACTGGATAGACCCTGAAGAGGGTGGGATGTTTGGCTGAGCACATCATCCGACTAGTGCTTTCAGACCTCCAGACCATCTACAATAAGCATACCCGTGACCATAATATAGGATAAAGCAGAAGATAATGAATGAAAGGATGAATGGTCCAAAGCCAAAATGATTGTGAAGGAACAAACTATTTACTCTATTGCCATCAGGGAGGCATTTTCGCTCCTTGAAGGCAAAAACAGAAAGGATGTTGAGCTTCTTTTCAATGGTTATTCGGACCCTGAACCAGCACTAAACCAAAAGACTAAACCAAACACAACTTGCACACTGCACTCGTTTATAACATCTCTTACCATTTTGCACTGCATTTAGTTGCACACAGATGCACATTGTGCAATTAAAAATTTGTATTATACAGGTCACTTTCTTATTATCTTCCACTTAATCCTCTACTGGGGTCATAGAGGGGTTCCCATGCCCATCCAGGGAAGACCGTTTTGGGCAATGGGCAGATACACCCAGGACAGGGTGCCAATCTATCGCTGGGTACATTACACATATTATATGGGCAATTTAAAGCATGCAATTTACATTGAATCCGTGTTTTTGGACTGTGGAAGAAAACCAGAAAACCCACGCAGAAACACGGGGAGAACATTGAAACTCCATCCAGATTAGGATTCGCCCTGTTGTATTATGGCAAAATATACTTTTTTACTTACCATTTTCATTCTTAAGCTATACCATGTATTATGATGCATGTGACAAATAAACTTTGATTTAATTTGATTTTGATAATTAACGTACATGCTTGTAATGCAAGAATCACTGTTATGTTAAAACTTGGAATAATGAACATTAAATCAGTGAATGGAAAATTTCACAGGACAGTAGTGCAATGTTGAAAAGTCAAGAAGTGGCAGAGATAAAGATTCAATTCTTACTGGAAGTGATGAGGAAGAACAAATATTACGAATCAATTTATTAGGATGCTACAGATAGGACGCTTTAGAGAGGAAATAAGTGCAGCAAATATGAGATGGTTTAAATGTGTGGAGCAAGGGATGAGATTTATAGTGGCAGAAGAATGTTGAGGAAAACACAAGGCGGGAGGAGATTAAGGTCAAAAAGAATGTCCGTATATACAGTGAGGGAGGACATGCAGGTTGTTGAGTTCATAAAGAAGAATGCTCAAGACAAAGCAAATGAAAAATATTAAAGCCTTAAATGGAACATTCAAAGAAGTAAAAAAAAAATCTGATTAAAATTAGCTTCAGTACAAGACACTATTTTAGATAAGTCCTTAAATGCCCGTTAACTCACAAACCTCGTTTAGGCCAAATTAGTTGTAGTAGTGTAGTGTATTCTTTCATTAAATAATTCATTCATCTTCTGCTTTATCCTCTACTAGGGTCACAGGGAGGTTCCCTATGCTCATCCAGGGAGGAACCCTAATAATTAAGGACGAAAGAAATTCCGTAATTTTACATTTTAAAGTTGTTTCTATCAAACACGTGTGTATGGGTCGTGTTATATAAAGCTAAATTATTTAGGGCCATTTGTCATCACCTTCGAATCGAATGTTTTGACATAAAGCAATTGAATAAAAAAGCCCAACTTCAAGTAAAACGAAACAAACGTTTATCTACATCCTACGTATGAACGTTGTCATATTTACCTTAACAATATGGCCGCAGAGCCCATCCTTTTCTTCAATGCGCATGTGCACAACGGACGTTTGAAACGTTTACCGCGAACTCGCAGGTAAGTATTTATGCATCGATATTTGAATTATTGGGTCATATACAGTTTAATTAAGAGTGACAGAATGAAAATATTTAAATTGAAAATGAACTTTGTAGACGTGAACGTGATGTGATACTTAATTTATGAGACGTCAAACGTTATCTGTTAGCTGCGTTAGCCAATTAGCATCGAGTGTTTTATTTCTGTTTGTATGTGTAGCGACATGTTTGTTGGGACACCTTACCTATTATAAAATGTTGCAATGAACGCCAACTGCATCTGTTGTTTTAACTTTTTAATAAACTATTCATTGGTGCCAGTTTAAGTGCAAATTCATATGACTGTTGTGCATTGTCTTTTATCTATTAATACTGCACTGACTCTTCAGTAGTTGTATATAATTCCATTTTAATTATTATTTTATAATATTTTTTTAACTACAACTAGGCCCTAAGTCAAGAATGACATAATACTTTATTTAATTAGCTTAATTAAAACTTTTTTTTCAGCTTTATTTACATGATCATTGTTTTAGAATTGGCAGTAAAAC
This sequence comes from Corydoras sp. C115, assembly GCA_019802505.1. Lineage (NCBI taxonomy): Eukaryota > Metazoa > Chordata > Actinopteri > Siluriformes > Callichthyidae > Corydoras > Corydoras sp. C115. The sequence goes on along the minus strand of JAFMOC010000225.1, from coordinate 375,849 downwards.
ATTTATTGCAATTAAAGTAATTAACCAACATTTTTATTTCTTCTACAGTCTGATTGTTAGGTTGACATTTTTGGAAAAAAGACAATAACTGTAAATGTCTCTCTCGTTTTCCTCCCACAGTCCAAAAACATGATTTCAAGGTAGTTGAATTATCTAAGTTGCCCCATATAGAGTGTGTGTGCCAAGTGATAGATTGGCACCCTGTCCTGGGTGTATCCACCCAGCACTCAAAACGTTTTGATTCCCTGGATGAGAATGGGTAACTCCCCATTTCGCGACCCTAGTAGAGGATTAAGCTGAATATATTGAATGAATTAATTCACTCAGGGTGGCATGATGGCATGACTGTTTAGGACAGGGGTGCCCACACTTTTCTGGCCCGAGATCTACTTTTCCATTGGACAGGTCATCGAGATCTACCGGGGTCAATTTCTATTTTTTTAGGCTTTTATATTGAAACCTGTTTACACACATCATGTTAGTATTGTCGAATCTGTTAGAATTGCTCTTTTATTAAACACATTCCAGCAAATAGCACGGAGAAAACCTGATTTTAGTTACACCCAAACACATAGTATAGAGCATAAATGTAAAACAATCACTGTAACCCACATTTCCCCAAACAGAACATCCATCTATCCATCCATTATCTTCTGCTTTATCCTCTATTAGGGTCACGGGGGGTTCCCCATGCCCATCCAGGGGAGAACACTTCGAGCTCTAGGCAGATACACCCAGGACAGGGTGCCAATCTATCACTGGGCATGCACTCACTCACACAAACACACTCTATATGGGGCAATTTGGAGAATTCAATTGACCTTGATCCATGTTTTTGGACAGTGGGAAGAAACCGGAGAACCCAGAGGAAAGGCACGTGGACAAAGGGAGAGCATGGAAACTCCACCCAGATTGGAATTCGAACCGGGAATCCCTAGCACTGAGAGGAGAACATGCTAAACACTAAACCACTGTGCTGCCCCCAAACAGAACATGAACATTAATAAAAGCAAATGCATTTTGAGTTTGACATTGTAAAAATATATTCATCCCCCCCACGAGCTTCACTCGTCTTGTCAGTCAAATAAAGTGTAAAAACACAAACATAAACTCTCTAATGTAGATGATTCACGAGGCAGTGCTTCGGATTTAGACACGGAGGACTGGCCACATACCGGTTTTGGGAACAGCGAGAGAGACGGGGGGGCAGAACGATAGAGATTCAGAGTCAGAATGAATCAAATTGTGTGTGAATGTGTGCGCGTGTGTGTATAAGCGCTTCCGATGCTGTGTTGTAAAAAAAATAAAAAATAAAAAAAGCGCTGATACGTGATGCGTATTGAGCACCCCTGGGTTAGGACATTCACCTCTCAACGCCGAACCAAGCTTTAGCTCAAATAGGGATCCACGTTCAATTCCCAATCTGGGTGGAGTTTTCATGTTCTCCTCATGTTCGAGTGGGTTTTCTCTGGGTTCTCCGCTTTCCTCCCATAGTCCCAAAAACATGGATTTAGGGCAAATTGAATTCTCTAAATTCCCCATATAGAGTGTGTTTGTGTCTGTGTGGGTAAGGTTGCCTTGGGTGTATCTGTCCAGTGCCCAAAACATTCTCCCCTAGATGAGAATTTGGATCCATGACCCTTGATTAAGAGGAAGACAGTAAATGAATTCACTCACACATAATCAGTATTATTTAATGTATATAATTTCACAAACACTGTGGTGTAATAACTGTCTTTGCTGATTTAAACAATGGTATGATAATGTTAACGTCGTTGTTTTTCTGAGTAGTTTATTTCTGAAACTGAGAATGAAGCCTGCTCGTGGTTCAGCTAGATCCTCATCACGAGGAGCTCAAAGTGGAGGTCAACGGAGGAAAGAGAAACAACAGCAACGCTCCCAAGTAAGACTAAATAAATATCAATACATATGTTGCAAACAACGAGATGAGTTTGTTTTTGCTTGATTTTTGCTTCTCATATGCTAATTATGATTTAATGATCACTAATAACAACCTAAAGAAGACCAGCTTTCTATTTTGACCATTGCACAGTAATAATAACTGAGTTGTCACACATTTACTAATACAGAGATTAATCTGTCAGTATAAATAATGTGTATTAGTTTCATTTCCTTAGATTTTAAAAAATATTTTTTGTATCTAATATAGGAATATGGATTTTTTTATTGTCAATTCATTATAGATCCATGGGCGTATAATAGTAAAATCAAAATATTGTTTCTCTCGTGTTTCTGTTTAAATTCATACAATACATTCATTCATGCAATCTAATGGGCATACAATACAATAATAACAATGCAGACAGAAAATATACAATAACACAAAAGAGGTTTGTGGCTGACATAATGCTGATGTGCAAGTGGGAAGTGAGCAAAAATACACAAGTTTGTAAATATACGTACATACTGACATATATATATATATATATATATATATATATATATATATATATATATATATCACACACACATTAAACTTATAAAAAAAAATAATGCATAAAATTATGAAGTTCCATGTCTATTTCTTTTTTTTAATGCGGTAAATATGCAAGAACAGAGTTTGTGTGGAGTTGGGTTATATGGGCAAGTTACAGTTCAGTTCAGAAGCATAGGGTAGGTGGTGGATGGAGCTCAACATCCTAGCAGCCTGGTGGATGAAACCGTTTAGTGGTTGTAAGTAGTAGGAGTCTATGGGATCTTTTCCCTGAGGGCAGAAGGCTGAAGACAAGGTGTAAGGGGTGGGAGATATTAGTATCAAAGTACTGTAGCATTACTTAATGCATATGTAATTTCTGCTTTAGAAACTACTGACTAATAGTGAAGGGGTCCAAGAGAAGTCAAAGAAGAGTGGTGGTAAGTTTCTTAAAACATCTTTAAGACCCTTAACTCCAGCTGTATATATTACAGATATAATTAATAAACTTTAGACGTTGTAGATCCAGAAAAGACATGTTTTTTGCTTTAATAAGTGTGAACTTTCCTGTATTTTAACATTTCAAGCAGTGCAGCACACTGTAGCTATACATGCAGTCAATGCTTGGAGTTTTTTCAAATAAGTGATGTGTTAAAATACAGGAAGGAAAACGAAAAATGGCAATAAAACAACTTTTTTTTTTTTTCAAACCTGAATCCCCAGTCCCCACTAAGCAACCGTTCCGCTCTAAATAAATAGTTGTTTTTTTAGTGATTTCACCATGCTTTTCTTTCTCTCTTTATGTATAGTGTCATTAAAAAATCAATTTTGAGCATTCAAATAAACACTTTTACTGTGGCATTGCCACAATGGAAAAGAGTTCCCAAGGCAACTGGAATCTGAAATCAGTGCTGGATTACTATTGCTTGAATATAATATGAGATGCATTGGACGTTGAGTACAAACAAACACTTTTAACTCATTTGAATAAGAGCCAGTATAAGATTTGAATGTGTTATCATATGTTTATTTTCAAATTTGAAGAAATAAATCAGCAAGCATTTTCAAGAAAGCAAAACGTGTGCAAAGATGAATAGTATTAACAGTGAACACACCATGGTTCTCAAAAATTTCTGTTTATACTTTGAAATATTTCAACAAAAAAAAGTTTACCTTAAACAAAATTTTCCAACAAATGACCCAAACAAATAATCAAAAATTAAGAACATAAATGCAATATGACATTTCTGTGAGTGGCTAAATTATGTGAACCATTGATTGACTGACTGAACTTTATTGTCATTGCTCTTAACAAGTACAAGACAACAAAATGCAGTTGGCATAAACCAGAAATGCAAGTAGTCACATTGTTCAGATATAAAAGAAAGTGCAAAAATTGTTCTGTGAAATTGCAGAGATGGGTAATAAATGTCTGTACTGTGCCGTAATAGACAGTTGCCATATTGGCAGTATTGTGCAATAACGTGGTGCACAATGGTAGTAATGAGCATACTTACGTCCTTAAATCTGGGCCGTTTATCTAGTCGTGACATTGTTGACAATAACACACACTTCTGACAGCTTCAATGTAATGCAATTAATTAGTCTTTATATCAGCTTGCCAAAATTTGAACCCCTTCTTCCATATAAAACATCTGTAACTGTTATGTTGTTTTTTTGTTTTGTTTTTTTTTATGCTTGCTTTATGACCTTCTACAACTTTTCATGTCATATTGTTTCATGTAATATTTGATACGTCATTAATAAAATCCTTATAATAGCAGCTGTGTTGATATTTTTTGTGTTTGTGTCATTGCTGAAGTTGGCCAGGTGAAAGGACGAGAAAAATGGAAAGCGTTACCTAAGGCTTCTCTGCTGGTTCTTGACAACATGCTGGGTTTGTCAATACTGTAAGGACCACATCAATAATACGTTGTTAATAATAATATTTTTAATACATTGTGTTTTCTTAGGCCTCAGTGTCTAAATGTGTTCTTATTTTGAAATGTCAGATCTGTACTTACAATGAAAAAGAAAGAGAAGGAGGAATCACAAAAACATCTTAACCTACTGAAGGACAAGTAAGACATTTTATACATTTGAGAATTTTCTTTATTGTTTCAGGATTACATTGTGGCCTATTTTGACACTGATTTGATTTCTACAAATGATTTTGTTTCTACTTGATGGTATGTATGTAGAGGACAAATTAAGCACAAATGACAGGTTACATTTTACAACATCCATCATCCATCCATTATCTTTCGCTTAATCCACTAATCTGCTAGGGTTGCTGAGGGTTCCCAATGCCCATCCAGGGGAGACCGTTTCAGATACACTCAGGACAGGGTGCCAATCTATCCCCAGCGCTTAGAGGCGAACGTACTAATCACTAAGCTACCGTGCCGCTTCATTTTGCAACAATTACTTAAAAAAAAACTATTGGGTATCTAAAGAATTTGGCCTGAATTACTAGTACTGCCTAGAAACAATATTATGATTTTTCTGTAATAATGTATCTCTCTGGAAGAAACCTTTGTCCATGCAGGTTTATTTTTGTTCTTTAGATTTTTCTATCATGTACTTCCTGCTTTTAGTTTCTGCTCATGATGTGATTCAAGTCAGGTTTTCTCTGGGTGTTTTTTTTCCCCAAAAATAATTAATTTGTTATTAAATATACTTATATTTTTTTAATACTTAGATTTTTTTTCTTTTGATTTCCTTTGTAAAATAGCTTTTTTTCTTATGTTGCATGATCTTGATTATCTATCGCTGAGCACACACTCACACACACAGACATGAACACACACTATATGGGGCAGTTTAGAGCATTCAATTTACCTTGAATCCATGTTTTTGGACTGTGTAAGGAAATCGGAGAACCCAAAGGAAACCCACACAGACACAGGGAGAACATCGAAACTCCACCCAGATTAGAATTCAAACCAAGATCCCCAGCACTGAGCACTGAACGTGCTAACCACTAAACCACCATGCCGCTACTAGAGAAATGTATTTAGAAAATTAAAATTTCAGGGATTTGCAAAGAACAGTAAAAGCTTTGAGCACAGCTGTTAGCCATGGCAGCTTTATTTAAAAAAAATCTTTATTAAGTCAATTAATTTAATTAAAATAGATTTTACTTTACCTATTAGTTATTTGGAATACACTATTACCAAAAGTGACTTAGAAATGAGAAAACACAAGTCATATATATCAGAATACTTTATTAATTCCCATTGCAGTTGTTACATTTTTTTTGTCAGAATCAGATGTATAGTATATATATATATATATATATATATATATATATATATATATATATATATATATATATATATATATACAGTGGTGTGCGAAAGTTTGGGCAGCCTTGTTAATTTTCCTGATTTACCTTTATAAATCATTTGTTGTTGGGATAAAAAAAATCTGTTAAATATATCATATAGGGGACAAACACAGTGATATTTGAGAAGTGAAATGAAGTTTATATGATTTACAGAAAGTGTGCAATAATTGGTTAAACAAATTTAAGCAGGTGCATACATTTGGGCACTGATTTCAAAACCTTTAGAATTAATTATTGGAACTCAAATTTGGTTTGGTAAGTTCAGTGATCCTTGACCTCCATACACATGTGACATCAATTATGTGAAAGGGTATTTAAGGGGGGAAATTGTAGGTTTTTCTCCTCTTTGCATCTTGTTTGAAGAGTCGCAGCATAGGAGTCTCAAAACAACTTTCAAATGACCTGAAAACAAAGATTGTTCACTGTCATGGTTTAGGGGAAGGATACAGAAAGCTATCTCAGAGATTTCAGCTTTCAGTCTCCACTGCGAGAAACATTGAGGAAATGGAAGACAACAGGCACAGTTCAAGTCAAGGCTTGAAGTGGCAGAGCAAGAAAAATCTTAGAAAAACAGAAGCGAAGGATGTTGAGAACAGTCAGAGTCAACCCACAGACCAGCACCAAAGACCTACATCATCTTGCTGCTTATGGAGTCACTGTGCATTGTTCAACTATTCGGCGCACTTTACACAAGGAGATGCTGTATGGGAGAGTGATTCAGAGGAAGCCTTTTCTCCGCCCACATCACAAACAGAGCCGCTTGAGGTATGCTAAAGAACATTTGGACAAGCCAACTACATTTTGGAATAAGGTGCTGTGGACTGATGGAACTAACAGAGAGTTATTTGGGCATAACAAGGGCTGTTATGCATGGAGGAAAAAGAACACTGCACTCCAAGAAAAACACCTACTAACTACAGTCAAATTTGGTGGTGGTTCCATTATGCTGTGGGGCTGTGTGGCCAGTACAGGGACTGGGAATCTTGTTAAAGTTGAGGGCCGCATGGATTCCAATCAATATCAGCAGATTCTGGACACCAATGTCCAGGAATCGGTGACAAAGCTGAAGCTGCGTCGGGGCTGGATCTTCCAAAAAGACAACGACCCAAATTTTCTAAGGCATTCATACAGAGGAACAAGTACAACGTTGGAATGGCCCTCTCAGTCCCCAGACCTGAAAATATGTCACAGCTGTCCATGCTCAGAAACCATCAAACCTGAATGAACTAGAGATGTTTTGTAAAGAAGAATGGTCTAAAATACCTTCAGCCAAAATCCAGACTCTCATTAGAAGCTATAGGAAGCGTTTAAATAGCGTTATTTCTGCGAAAGGAGGACATACTAAATATTGAGTTAAGGTTTTTTTGTGGTGCCCAAATTTATGCACCTGCCTAATTTTGTTTAACCAATTTTTGCACACTTTCTGTAAATCATATAAACTTCATTTCACTTCTCAAATATCACTGTGCTTGTCCCCTATATGATATATTTAACTGATTTTTTAAATTCAAACAACAAATGATTTATAAAGGTAAATCAGGAAAATTAACATGGTTGCCCAAACATTCGCACCCCACTGTATATGGCGGCACGGTGGCTTAGTGGTTAGCCCATTCACCTCTCAGCACTAGGGATTCCCGGTTCGAATCCCCATCTGTGTAAAGTTTCCATGTTCTCCCCGTGTCCGTGTGGGTTTACTCCAGGTTCTCCGGTTTCCTTCCACAGTCCAAAAACATGGATCAAGTCAATTGAGTTCTCCAAATTGCCCCATAAAGAGTGTGTCTGTGTGAGTGAGTGTGTGTCCAGCGATGGATTGGCGTCCTGTCCTGGGTGTATCTGCCCATCACCCGAAATGTTTTCTCCTGGATGGGCATGGGGAACCCCCCCTGCGACCCTAACATAGGATAAAAGTGGAAGATAATGAATGAATATATATACAGCCTTATTCCAAATTGTATTACATTAATCTCTTTCCTCCAAATTCTACACAAAATACCCCATTATGACCATATGAAAAAAGGTTTCTTGAGAGTTTGGAAAATTTATTAAAAATAAAAAAACTAAGAAATCACATTTACATAAGTATTCACAGACTTCGCCATGAAGTTCAAAATTGAGCTCAGGTGCATTCTGTTTCCACTGATCATCCTTGAGATGTTTCTACAGCTTAAATGGAGTCCACCTGTGGTAAATCCAGTTGATTGGACATGATTTGGAAAGGCACACACCTGTCTATATAAGGTCCCACAGTTGACTGCATGTCAGAGGGCAAACACGAAGCATGAAGTCAAAGGAATTGTCTGTAGACCTCCGAGACAAAATTGTCTTGAGGCACAAATCTGGGGAAGGATACAGAAAAATTTCTGCTGCTTTGAAGGTCCCAATGAGCACAGTGGCCTCCATCATTCGTAAATGAAAGAAGTTTGGAACCACCAGGACTCTTCCTACAGCTGGCCGGCCGTCTAAATTAAGTGATCGGGGGAGAAGGGCCTTGGTCAGGGAGGTGACCAAGAACCCGATGATTACTCTGTCGGAGCTCCAGCGTTCCTCCGTGGAGAGAGGAGAACTTTGCAGAGGGACAACCATCTCTGCAGCAATCCACCAATCAGGCCTGTGTGGCAGAGTGGCCAGGCAAAAGCCACTGCTTAGTAAATGGCACAAGGCAGCCCGTTTGGAATTTGCCAAAAGGCATCTGAAGGACTCTCAGACCATGAGAAACAAAATTCTCCGGTCTGATGAGACAAAGATTGAACTATTTGGTGTGAATGCCAGGCGTCATGTTTGGAGGAAACCAGGCATTGCGCATCACGAGGCCAATACCATCCCTACAGTCAAGCATGGTTGTGGCAGCATCATGCTATGGGGATGTTTTTCAGCAGCAGGAACTGGCAGACTAGTCAGGATAGAGGGAAAGATGAATGCAGCAATGTACAGAGACATCCTGGATGAAAACTTGCTCCAGAGCGCTCTTGACCTCAGGCTGGGGCGACGGTTCATTTTTCAGCAGGACAACGACCCGAAGCACACAGCCAAGATCTCAAAGGGGTGGCTTCAGGACCACGCTGTGAATGTTCTGGAGTGGCCCAGCCAGAGCCCAGACTTGAATCTGATTGAACATCTCTGGAGAGATCGGAAAATGGCTGTGCACAGACGTCTCCCATCCAACCTGATGGAGCTTCAAAGGTACTACAAAGAAGAATGGGCAAAACTGCCTAAAGATAGGTGTGCTAAGCTTGTGGCATCATATTCAAAAAGACTTGAGGCTGTAGTTGCTGCCAAAGGTGGTTCTACAAAGTATTAAGCAAAGGCTGTGAATACTTATGTAAATATGATTTCTTTGTTTTTTAATTTTAATAAATTTTCAAAACTCTCAAGAAAACTTTTTTCACATGGTCATAATGAGGTATTTTGTGTAGAATTTTGAGGAAAGAGATTAATTTAATACAATTTGAAATAATGCTGTAACATAACAAAATGTGTAAAAAGTGAAGCGCTGTGAATACTTTCCGGATGCACTGTGTATGTATATGTGTTATATATATATATATATATATATATATATATATATATATATATATATATATATATATATATATATATATATATATATATATATATATATAGTAATATATTATACAGGCACCTTCCAAAAGATTTGAGTATCATGAAAAAGGTTTATTTCCATCATTCATTTTATATTCCATAGATCAGGGGTGACCAATACGTCGATGTTGGGTAGATAGCGATGGAGGTTTGAAAAAAAGAATGCACTTATCACGTATCGGCGCTTTTTTTGACAGCACAGTATCGGAAGCACTTTTAACACACAATGTGAGTCATTCTGAATCTCTATCTCTGCAAGCAAGCAGTCTGCCACCTCATCTCTCTCGCTGTTCCCCAAACTGGCATGTAGCCACGACTCCGTGCTTAAATCCGAACCACTGCCTCGCGAATCATCTACATTGGATATTTTCTGTTCGTGTTTTTGCACTTTATTTGACTGACAAGATGAGCGAAGGACTTTGCTCCAAAATAATTAAAATACCACATTTATTTAGAGTGAGATGATGAATATTTTTTTTACAATGTCATACTCAAAATGCATTTGCTTGATTTGCAAAGTAGCCATTGCACTTCCAAAGAAGTTCCAATGTCATGCTATTTGCTGGAATGTGATTAATTAATAAAAGAGCAATTTCTATGAAAATGGCAATGTGAGGCAGTCTTTTCTATGCTGATTCGACAATACTAACATGATGTGTGTAAACAGGTTTCAATATAAAGGCCTAAAAAAAAAGATTAAAGCTGGTAGATCTCGATGACCTGTCCAATGGAAAAATAGATCTCGGGCCAGAAAAGTGTGGGCACCCCTGGCATAGATAATAGATTCAGGGCACAATCTAAACGATTTCAGGTATTAATTTGTTTATTTTTTACATAATTTGGGCTTCCAACTCATAAAACCCACGAAAACAGGAATTCAAAAAAATTTAATACTGTGGAGAAATCAGCCCAGATTTTTCAGGACATGAATGTTTTAAACAGAGTGTGACACACTAATCATCTACTAAACAGTAGAGGTGAGGAACAGAATCCAAACTGCTTGAGGTCCTGTGTGATATCTCCACAGTCAGTTTTGATTTGGTTTGCAATGTCCGATGCAGGTGTTGGTAAACGTCTTTCTTTCAGTGATTAAAGCAATAGGAATTATTGAAGATTGACGTATCATTTTGAACGTACCATATTTTGATTAATTTGATGTGATCCTAATTTTTTTCCTGCAAATCCTGAGAAGTAGTTTATGCTGATTGCTCCACAGTATTCAATTTTTTTTTAATTAATGTTTTGTGGGTTTTATGAGCTGGAGGCACAAATTATGCAAAAATAAACGAATAATACTTGAAATAGTTTACATTGTGGGCTGTGAATCTATAATCTATGAAAGTTTAAAATGTCTTCACTAGTACATAGAAATACTGTCTTATCTGTGTTTTGTACAGCAAAGCCTTCTGCATTATGTGGATGTATTGTAATTTTGAACTAGACATTTAATTTCAGTTTTTAATGGATGTGATGTCTTAAAGATTGTGTCCAAATCTGTCATATTAGTAATGCAAGTATCATGTCACATCTCTTAAAGGTATCTGAATTGTGTTTGTGTATGTTTTGGGTGGGTGGGACTTCAAAAAAGATCTAGAGTCTAAAATCAGTACAAGACTCATACCAGCATTAAACCGTAAACTACTCCCAAAATCATAGAAAACCACAGGAGGATTAACATTAATGTGCTAAAATAAGTTACAAAACTTGAAAGTAGAAGGAGGAAGCATATGTTTCCAGTGCATGTTTCATCATCTAAGATTTACCCACAACTTCCTCATAAGGGGTTAGGTGTCACCTTTCTACCAACCCTGCAGGACACTCTCATATCTTTTGAACACATAGGGTCATAAGAGGGCTTTTTTTTTCTTTTTTTTTTTTTTTTCTTCTTCTTTAGAAAAGACCACCTAAAAATTTAGACTTTAGGCTTTAATATGGAGCTAATGCCTAGTGATCTGATTCTAATGGCTCACTACAAAATAAAAGATTGGGTCTCCATTATTTTCTTTTTTCTTTAAATAAAGAAACTTGCTTCCTTCAATTAAAGTGAAAAACTATGTATAGCTATTAATGCTATCATAACATTACAAACCAAAACATTGTAAACCTGTATATGTTTCACCTCTATAACTCTGGATTTTCCCTGCAATAGCTTGCACTTGTCTTACCTCATTTGAAACTGTTAAGGTAACGTTTCCAATTAAACTCATCTACCTTCAAGTTTTTTTTTTTGCCCAAAGTAATTTTTAGTTCCTGTGATGGCACAGCCACTTGGAATTACAATTCTGAAATTGTGTGTGTGTATATAGTGTGTGTGTGTGTGTGTGTGTGTGTGTGTATATATAGTGTGTGTGTGTGTGTGTGTGTGTGATGCCCACAAATTTAAACTTAAGATGCACATTGCACATTATAATATAGGTTTGTGAAAAATATAGGCATAGTCACTTTAATAATATAGCACTTTAATAATATACAGCCACTTGGAATTACAATTCTGAAATTGTGTGTGTGTATATAGTGTGTGTGTGTGTGTGTGTGTGTGTGTGTGTGTGTGTGTGTGTGTGTGTATAGTGTGTGTGTGCGTGTGTGATACCCACAAATTTCAACTTAAGATGCACATTGCACATTATAATATAGGTTTGTGAAAAATATAGGCATAGTCACTTTAATAATATAGCAATAATAAAAAAGTAATACAAATATTATTTAAAAAATGAGGCAATTTCAAATTTTATGTTTTAGTTAATATTGGTAAATATTTTTTATGAAATTTCTCACACCTTAGTTGTAATTTTGCCGTAATATTTTTTCATAATAATGACCTTCCCCCCCCCCCATCTCATTCCATTGGATTATGCTGTGGTGGGGTTGAGGTTTTAACCAACATTAGGGGTGAGCTGCAATATTCGCTGATTCGACGATTCGATTCGGAGAACCGTAGTCGACTATGAACCTCATAGTCGGATGTACCATTTTGACCACATGGGGGTGCCCATGGCTGCTGCTAAGCATTAGTTTTTAGATGAAATGTCTTTGTTTTCGTTATATATATATATATATATATAGCCTTTTGTCAAATAAAAGCATCCTAATTTCTGTTAATTTTTTTTTTTTAATGATGTGTGCGCTTTAACAATAGGCTACACATTAATAAAGCTCCCCCTGCAGTTAGTTGCACATTCCGGTGCTCTAGAAAAACAAGTAAAATATAAAAAAAAAAAACTTTTTAAAAAAAACACGCTTATAGCGCCATCTTGTGGTGAAATTTTAACTGATTCGACTATGAAAATCCTTAGTTGAAGACACCCCTAATCAACATACTGTCATTGTTTTCTTTCTGCTACTAAAAACTAAATTCTGAATAAATAAATCACATCCTTCTCAACATGCCATTTGGCCACATAACTAATATATCCAATGCTAGTTCTAATGTAAATCTTATTCCTAAAATGTTGCTAATTTCTTTCTGGGTACTTCTCCAACATTCTTCTATTTTAGGGCAATCCCATAGTATATGGGTCAAGTCCCAACCTGTCCACAATTTTGCCAACATAGCTTTGATCTTGAATGAATAGTAAAAATCTCCCACATTTCTTTAAATTGCTTTGAAAATACAAAACCTGTCCTCTCCTGTCCAGATATGGAATAAAACCGACTGGACAAACTCATTAGGAATGCCAGCTCTGACCCGGTGCAGGTGGTGGGAGATAGGAGGACAGTAAATAAACTAGCAACTCTCATGAACAATGCATCCCACCCCATTTATGAGACTCTAGTAGCACTGGGCAGCACCTTCAATGACCAGCTGCATCATTTGAAGTGTGTTAGTGAGCTTAACCTCAGGTCCTTCATTCCTGCTGCATTAAGACTGTACAATCAGTACTGTTCTTAGTAACCACTTACTTCCAAACTGACAATAACACTGTCTAATAACTACTTCATTCATCATATGTGCAATGCTTTGTTGCTGTACAGGTGAAAGCTGTATCATGTCGTACATAATTGAGCATTTTATTTTGTATATACTAATTTCTATTAGTTTCTATTTTATAATTTTATTTTTAATTCCTTTTCTTAATAGATATACTGTATTAGACATACTTTTAACTTTCCTAATTACTGTCACTGCTGCTCAGAATGTGAATTTCACCATAGGCATATCTTATCTTAACTCATGATTTACTTTGTCAGTTTACATCCTTTAAAAAATGGCACTATTGATAACTGTAGACATACATAGGTTTCATGGAAAGCAAAGTGTTTTTTCTGAAATGTGGATTGTTGAGCTATTAATCTGACAGTCAAGGTTCAAATCCAGAGTTCACTGAATTTAATTAAGCATTAAGTATTTGCTCCAGGGGTGTACACGTGCTAATAATTGCCCTGTATTCTGGCTCGAATAATTAAATAGAAAAACTTATAAGTCACTTTGGATAAAAGCATCTGCTTAATGACTAAATATAAATGTGAGTGGTAAATTGTACCTGCAAGCGGAATCCAAGGCCATAGAAAGCTCATTTTATTTATGAGGCATGATGCCACACTGGATCTCTAAATTCAAAATAACGTTTCTATGTATCAGCACCTAATCTCATTCAATATTTTACAAGTAGTATATTGTTTTCAAACCACTTTTTCCACACACACAGTAGTTTTCACTTTATCTAATCACTTCTAATGCTGTTTTAACCTTTCTTATTTTCAGGTTTTTAACTAAATGTTCCCAGCTTCCTGTGCCACCACAAAAATATGGACAGTTAACACAAGTGACGAGGCAGTTCCACACAGAATGCCAGAAAGTTACGCTGGGCCAAAAGAAAATTGAAGCAATAGAGGTAAATCAAAGTGAGAAAGTCTAGACGCCAGAAAATTACAGGTATTTTGAGAGAGGATTTTAGCATCAACTATAATTGATTGTAATTAGAGTTCGATTTGCCGTAATAAGAACGTATTGTTTGCAAATCACAGTAAGCCGTAGTGTCTTAAGACTAATTTAGTCATAATTATAGTTTAAAATAAAGTCATAATTACAGTGATGAGTTATGATGTATGCTTAGCTTTTACATCATATTCATCGTAAATCATAGTGAATGATTCTTGTTTTCAATTTCAGAAAAGCAACAGCTTGGTGGTTAGCAAACTTGAGCAGTTGCAGGTTGAGACTGAGAGATTGGATCACATGTGCAAGCTCACGAGAGACAAGCTTGTCCAAGCTCAGATCAATGCACAGGAGGTAAATCCCCAAAATTTTGTAATTAATATAAAGGAATATTATTTTTTTCATATTTAAATATGTGATTTAAAAAAAAAAAAAGTGTTGCGTTCACTTTACTTACTTTTATTTGTATAGGATCTTTATATGGTAACACTTTTTATGAATCGTAAGTGCAGTTATAAAGCAATCCTAATGTTTTAACCAGAAGTATCTTTCTCTGGTATGAGAGTTGTAACAAAAAAAGCCATCAGGAGAGTGGTTAGGACAGCTGAAAAGATTATAGGGGCTAGTCTTTCACCTACTGAGGATTTGGCTTAAAAGAACCTCTTGTCAAAAGCCAGAAGCTTTTGTGAGTGGAGTCATCATCAGTGACTCCACTCAGTCATAGTCACAGACTGTTCAACCTTCGGGTAAAAGATACAGTAATCTACACTACAACATTTCTGCCGTTTCAGAAGTAGTTTCTACCAAACTGCTATCAGACTTTTGAACAGAACAAATTATTTTCAGAACAGATTGGGGTTTGAAATGGGATTCCCTGGCGCTGAGAGGCAAATGTGCTTACCACTTAGCCACTGCTGCCCCAGTTGAAATATTTAATTTATAATGCATTATGCCACTCTGTGTTATAAAGCCTTATGGCATGTTCTTATAACACTTTTTAAGTGTGGTTATATACATCTATGCACATTATCAAATACTAATGACAAGTATTATAAAGCATTATGAATACTTTATAAAGCTGTAGAAATATGTTAATAATGCATTATGAATATCGGACTAATGTGGAGTGTTACCAAACTTGTGTCCTTTCTGTTCTTACCAGCAGTCACCACACTATTGCTCTATATGATCGTCATAGGATTCATAGTTGTAAATGTTGCAGAAATAAAGGTATAATCTATGTGGATGTTGTTGACTGGTATGAGAGATTTTCTACCTGTTGTAGAAAGAAAGAAAAAAAGGTGGGGGGGGGGCGCATTCAGGATTAGATAACTATCAGGTTTGATAATTCTATAGTGTAGCTGTTTTTCTCCATACCTACTGACTTGTGGTGTTCTCATTTGTCACTTTGGATGAAAGTGTCTGCTGAATGACTAAATGTAAATTTAAACATGCTGTTAACATGTACACTTATTAACTTCAGATTCTTAACCTAAAATCTTAGTATTCTGAGATGCTTTCCGTAAGATCTAGGGTTAATATTTTTTTTTGTAGGTGCATAGCTGATGGTTAGTTAACTTCCTGTTACTTATTTGTCAGCTCGAGAATGTCTGAAAAAAAGTGTTACAGCACATCAGCAGGTTCTGATATACTTAAAATTACCCTGGCACCAGCAATGACTGACTGTTAAAAAAAAACTTGCAAAGAGGAACTACAGGGTGATTTTATACTTTGTGCTGCTATAGCGAGTTTGGTAAACTAAAGAAATGTACTTAGTGCAACATCAAAATCCATCATGAACCTCCTTTTACTGTAACACTTTAAATATGTGGGTGAAATGAAAACATGCTTTGTTTGCAAGATGGTACATGAATATTTTAAAACAAGAAGTGTTTTGCATACAAGGTTATGTGGATATTTTTACATGAAGATCTACAAAACTTTGCCTTTTTAGCTGTGATTTGTGTTCAGTTCATAATAGTGGAATAAAAATATTCATAACTAAATTGTAAAGTGTTTTGATTATTCTGTGTTTTTAGGGAAAAAAATATCCTTATTGATTTATCCTTATTAAACCTTATTGATCTTTTTTGGTTTCTTTACTCATGTTTAAAAGTAAACTGAATGGCATGACTTTGGCGTGATTGTTGATACCAGATGGGCTGGTTTGATTATTTTTATAACTACTGATCTCATATTTTTATGCAAATGTTTTTCTCAAAATTTCTAGTAAAAATATTTGTTTTATTTTTGTTCGATTTAAGCTTTAAGTTATTTTAAGGTAGCTGTAAAATTGTATAGAAAAAACACCCAAAAAACAATTGTATCAGTAAAAATACATATAAATTATAAAACTAGTCACTCACTAGCTCTTTAACGACAGTTTGTACTGTCCATTTGTCCTTTAAAATATTAAAACCTAGAGTTCGAAGAGAATTTGATTATTTTCAGGAATTCTTTTCAGCAAAATTAATTCATTCATTCATTCATTATCTTCCGCTTTATCCTATATTAGGTTCGCGGGGGGTTCCCCATGCCCATCCAGGGGAGAACGTTTCGGGCGCTGGGCAGTTACACCCAGGACAGGGCGCCAATCTATCGCTGGGCACACACACACAGACACGGACACAAACACACTCTACATGGGGCAATTTGGAGAACTCAATTGACTTGATCCATGTTTTTGGACTGTGGGAGGAAACCCACACGGACACGGGGAGAACATGGAAACTCCACCCAGATGGGGATTCGAACCAGGAATCCCTAGTGCTGAGAGGCGAACGTGCTAACCACTAAGCCACCGTGCCGCCTCTTTTCAGCAAAATTACATGACTGAAATAAATCTGACTGAAATTACTTTTTTTTAATGGTCTCTTGAATATATACACAACCTTTACCTTCTTGCCCTACACTGTTACAAATCCCAAATAGTTTTTCCTTCCACTATTACATAGCTTGCTTTGGCTTGGAGGTTCTGGTTTAAAAAACTGTAAAGCTATTTCAAGACCTTTTAAAAAAAAAAAAACAAAGCTCTATATAAATAAATCAACTTGAACTTGCTCTTGTTCCTAAAGCCAAGAGAGGTCCTAATGAGTATCAGTGCTGTGTAAATCGATGCACTTAGTGATTCTAGCTGTCAAAAGCAACTGTTATCACATATAGTTCCTCTTTAAATGTATTTTAATGTAAACAGCAAGGCCAAATTGATGGATTCTGCTGTCCACTGATGACATTTGTTTAAATTTCAGCTTTATTACTGAAAATTTGTTTTAAATGTATTAAACAAAATAAAACGGCACTCTACAAAACAGACCCCCCAGTTTGTAAACAGCAAAAATCCTCTGTAAATTAAATATGATTATATATTTCTTGTTTGCTAAATGTCAACATCAATTAGACTTCATGTTTCACACTCACACTACAGGTGTGTAACAACAAACATCAGATGTTCTTATATTATTGCTTTCCCTCAAATTGGCTTGGTCCGATAAACAGTTTAATGTTCTATGTATCTAAGTGTACCTCAAAAGCTAATCAGATGGTCATCACCATTGCAGTTGGAGGAAACTGTACATTTGATGTTTGTTCCCTAAACAAGTTTTTTTTTTTTTTTTTTTTTTTTTTTTCCCTAGTTTATTCAACTATCTGAACAAACTGTTCTGCATCTTCCATCTTTGTCACTATTTCCTGATGATGAGCCAACACTCCAGGTACAGAACAACTTAAATCTCTTTATGCTTGGTTTTCAATCCATAAGACATTATTTTTTTTTATCTATTTATATTTAGCAACATTTACATCTGAGAAAAAGCTGAAACCAAAGAACAATCAGTGGTTCACCCGGTTTGCCTCTATACACCCCTGTTAACAACTCTAAAGCCTGTGAAAGCCACAGCAACCTGTGAATATATTTATCAGTTAAACAGTTTATCAGTTAAATGAGATTTGAAAAGCTAGTTCTGCTGACTAGTGTGAATGTGGTTATCCTGTTTTGTTTTGTTTTGCAAACAAGAATCAGTCTTCTTTAGGCTGATTAAAAATTATAAAGCAATACACGCACGTTCATTATTCGATTTCACAATAGACAAATGACAATTACAGGATCATAAAGGCTACGCAGTTCTTACATACTGGATGTATAAAAAATTATAAACTGCATTTATAAAAATTGATCAGAATTCATTGAACTAAATTTTATAATGACAATAGTTTTCTTTAACAGGAATGTGTTCCTTTATATTGCAGGTTGTTATATAATAAATTGTGATAACACTTTACCTAAATCCAGTATTCGTAATGCATTAACACTTTTATAAAGCTTTACAAATTATTTATAATGCTTTATAATACTTGTCATTAGCTTTTGATAACATCCGATAATCTTTAAAATCACACTTATAGAGTGTTATAAGAACATGCCTTAAGGCTTTAACACAGAGTGGAATAATGCATTATAAATTTTTATTTAAACTGTTTATAAACTTATTATTATAGAGACCAGCGACATAAAGCCTTATAATGTTTGTGTTTAAATGACTTTTATAAGTGCTCATAATTGTTTATAAAACCTTAAAAGCTCTCTTTAGAGGCATAAAGTGTTCTCTTTGAAAGTGACCGCATACTGAAAGCGACTGCAAGTCAGAATATCTAAACATCCAAAGAATCAAAGGTTGAAATAAGTTTTTAATTTAAATAATTATTATAATGCATTGTCACTTTGTGTTATAAAGCCTTATGTCAAATTGTTATAACAATTTATGTCTATTATTATAAACATATATAAACATTAACAAATGCTGATGATAAATGTTATAAAGTGTTATGAATACTTTAGAAAGCTTAATAAATGCACTTAAAATGTGCTATGAATACCGGATTCATAGAAAGTGTTACCTAAATTATAAACCTAACAATAAGCAGAGGACTGAAATATCATATGTTGATTCATTGCAGTAGAAGAAACATTAAAAGTTTTACTGGTAACACTTTACATGAATCCGGTAGTCATAATGTTTTATTTACACATGCATAAAGCTTTATAAAGAAACTCATAATGCTTTATTAATAAATACATAAAGCTTTATAAAGAAAATCGTAATGTTTTGGAACACTTATTATAAGCCTTTATTAATGTATTTAGATGTTTATGACCCCACTCAGGATGTCCTATAAAGAATGTGCCATAAGCCTTTATAAAACAGTGTCACAATGCATTATAAAGTGTACATTTTAACCATTCATTAACTTATTGTAGAGATTTGTATTATACTTTTTTATGATACATTTCTATACAAGCTTGTGATAAACCATATTCTCCCCGGCAAATGACTTTATAACTGCATATAACTGTTTATGAAAGCTTTTCAGCTCTTGTTACAGGCATTAGGTTGTTGTTTATTATCTCTATGAAGGAGATTACGTTCATGTTAGTACATAATGACTAATAAATTATGATAAATGCATTTTACAAACTTTAGTTAATGTAATCATTTTGTTTAAAGTTAGAATGTCTTAAAAATCCAAAGAATACAATGTTTATTTTATAATGCATTAGGTCACTTTGTGTTATAAATCTTCATGAAGTTTCGTTATAACACTTTGTCTGTGGTTATGAACATCTATGTACATTAACAAAGGTTTATGGCAAATGGTATAAAGAATTATGTTATAAAGCTTTACATATGTGTTAATAATGCATTATAAATACCGGATATATGTAAAGTGTTAACGTTGTTCTTGTTTTTGTTAAATTAATCAAACATTAGATTTGCCAAAATGGAAACAAAATAAAATATTTGTGTGCTTTTTCATATTATTGGGCTTTACATCAGGAAGAAACAGATAGCTTTGTGTTAAAATTCTGACAGGTATAGTGTATAAAAAGAAGAAAAAAAAGCATTAGCTTGCAATAAAAAATTGTATGCATTTTACATTGTCATGCTCTTTGCCTCTTTACTTCTGATAAGAGGGCAATAAACTGGCCTCTGTCAAGCCTTTGGCATTTGGCATAACTTTGCAACCAGATAGAGATTAAAATTACTGATTACTTGCCCATAGGGTAATGAGGAAAGGGGGCCAAATAGTTGATTTTTGATAATGTTCTGTCTGGTACATACACATTTTTTGCTTTATTTAGTGTTCAGCATAAAGCTTTACTGAAACTGTTTTAAGACACTTCTGCATCTTGACACTACATGTGCAACACCCTTAAGTTGATGAATCAGCAACAAGGTTTAAAAAAAAAAATAAAAAAATAGAAGTGGGTCACAGACAGATGCAGTATGCTCATAATATTTTTTGGGCAATTTTGACTAATCTGTGGCTGGTCTATTAGGAGCAGATCATGAAAACGGTGTACAAACCTCAAGACATCGTGAGAGCCCTTCAGAAAATCAATGTAACAGCCCATGTGTAAGTTTTTCCTGAGTTGACACATATAAGGAGTCTGATTTAGATGTTGACTCACTCTTAGGCAACGGCCCATGTTCTGTAAATCACCCAGAATTTCAAAATGAGAGTTTCTTGTTGAATGTTTTCTTTGTCTGTGTTATCATAATAAATATTTTTATTGTTATACAGCAGATAAAAAAATAAATTCATTTTTATTTTGTAAGGACCTTAAAAGGGTTCAAATACAAGTTTTGGTAGGCACAAAATAAGAATAAATCATTTTTACATCATAAAACATCTTATGGCTTGTCTCTTTGTTGTGTAAAATAACATTTGCAAGCTTTTATCATAGAAACTAATACATCATTTTATAAGTTAGCAACATTTGTAACTATAAAATAGTGCAACTCTGGAGCATGTTAAAATCTACTTGTAATTCTTGTATGAAGAATAAAAAACTAAGTAATTAAATATTTTTCTTCCTCAATGACACTGGATGTTTTGTTCTGTTTGGGTAATCCTGGACCTTATTGCAAGTTACTGGTTGTTACTTGTTCTGGAATGTTATGATAAATGTCTGTCTGAAATAACAGTTATGCCTTTGAATTTACTGTAAATTACTGTGATTTTAAAGGTGCTATAGAAATATACAAGACTTGACATGACTTGACCGTCCAGTATGCTTAAGGCTAACAAACTGCCCAGGTAATTTACTTACTTGCACTATATATCTCTGTCACAAAAGGAATAGTTTGTTTTAACACATTTCTAACACATCAACATACAATGTTTATATTAAGAATCTACACATTTTAAATATCAATTACTACAAGCTCTCTTAATAATGTATGGCTTTCTAGAGTTTGTTCATTTCTGATCCTCGTTTTCTTTGCTGCATTAACAATTATATATCATGTAAATATCCCCAGCCCAATTTTTTAGTCCATACAGTTCAGAAAATGGAACTGTATATAATATGCAAATGGTTGCTTTCTGCATTATTTACTTAAAATAAAAAGAAAAAATATTTGTTACAAAATTTTCCATGTTCTTTTCCCTACAGTAATGTAAGCAGGATCTAAATACAAAGTTAATTTCAGAAGTGCACAATTTAATTTTATTGTTGAAATTTCCTATTCGTCATATCCAAATAGAAAACTATAAACATTCAATGATGTGCTCAAGTAAACCACACAATGGAGGATGGCCCGCTGTGGTAAAAATATAAGTACTAAAATGCCCAAAATAGTTCAGATTGCCCATTTCCTGTGCCTTTTGCCAAAAAATCTGGCCATAGTCATCTTAAGAAAGCAAGCGACTCTAATATTTTGCCGAGCAGGAGTCCACCGTCTGCACTTCCTTAAAACTGAGAGTCTCTTCGTCGTAATGACTTCCTGCGTAGAGAGTCCGAAATGTCCTCGTTAAAGACTCTTTCGATAGTTGAGAGCAGGGAGGCACGAAGAGATTTGCCCAGTCCACGGGCTGCAAACACGTACAGGATGGGATTAAGGGCACTTTTGAGGTACACTAGGAAGAGTGAAACATATATGCCTACACCTGCCTTAATTTCTAAGGGTAGCCATCCCCTTTTGGAAGCGAGTGCACTTAAAAAGCGGCAGGTAAAGTAAGGCACCCAACAAGTGAGGAACAATAGCATGGTAAAGAAGAGAACTCGATAGAGCCGATTTAGTCTCTGTAATGCATAAGCAGATCCACTAGGAGATACTGGTGAGGTCGGGGGTGTTGGTCCACTTGTGCCCTTTGAAGCAAAAATAATAACCGCAACATTGCAGGATATGAAAATTAGCAATGGAAGGATAAAACCAACTCCAGTCTCTAGTGCAATCAGGGTTGTTCCAGCTGTTGTACTTTTTTCAATGCAGAGGAACCTGGTTACATTATCTTTAGTTATGTTATATATTAAAGATGCTTGTATGTAGGGCACAGAGAGGCCAGCCGACAATGCCCATAACATGGCACACACTAGTAGTACGACCCACCGTGGGCGTCTGAGACTTGCCCAGACAGGCCGTAACAAGCAGAGGCAGCGTTCCAGTGCTATCGCACTGAGCAGAAATGCTCCCGCGTACAATCCTACACAGCGCAGGAACATGACCAGTTGGCACACTGGCATTCCGAAGGGCCAGCTATTTTGATTTGCCACATAACATAAGAAAAGAGGAATGCGCAGCAGTAGCACCAGGTCAGCGATGGCTAGGTTCACGACGTATGTTCGGAAGCTTCCAGCACTCTTCGTTTCACCGCCAATGGGCCCACTTTGATGATTTCTTCTTACTCCTAGCACCCAGACCACCAGGCCATTTAACGTCACACCCACCAAGAAAATCAGCACTGCCACCACCATTTGGAACACATCTAATCCCCCAATAGCCATTAGGTCTGAGATTGAGATACACAAACATAAAATTATTGATCAGTGTGAAGCATTACATATCATTACAACCTTTGCTTTTACAGGTACTATTTTTACATTAAGCTTGTCCAAGAGGATAACATAACATATAGTTTACTTTACATAAATGAATTTGGTTTTGGAAATCATCAGCACCTCATTAAGCAAAGCCATTTTGTGTGTATTGGAATGTTCTTGATTTAAAAATACATCCCCAGCCAATATTTTGGGTACCCCTCCTTATTTTTGAACTTTTTTTTCCTTCACATTTCTACACATTTTATCAATTCTACTTAATATATGCCGTTTGAAGTTCTACATTTACAGACTATAGCCCATCTGTTCGTGTTGTCTTTACAGGACCCATGCAAACTAGGTACTATTTAGATCATTGGTGTCAAACTCAAGGTCCATGGGCCATATCTGACTTGTAATACAATGAAGAGAATTTTTTCTTGAAAATCACAAATTTATATTACCAGGTTTTTTTGGACCATGCTCATATTTTAAAGTTTTATGATTTTGACAGGAACATTTTATGTGGAGCAAAACTATTTGAATATATTTAAAGTTTTAGTTTTTTTTAGTGTATTTAGTTTATAGTTGTAACTTTTTATTGTTTTGACAATAGACATTTTCATGTAGAGCAACATATTTTAATTTTATTGTGGAATAATATTCTGGTCTGTTTTTATTCCTATTCATGTTCAGAAGACATTTACTTTCAGTGTGTTCAATAAATGTTGATCCTGTTCGAGCCGTTACCTAAAATGTGCTTTGAGTTTTGGCCTGCGATGCAATTGAGTTCAACACCCTTGATTTAGGTGGGGATGATTCTTGATATTGCGACTTGATGTAACACAGATGTTTTGGAGAGTTAATGTATATGTGCTGATACAAGTGACAATGCTGCCTGATTTTTTTTATTTATTTTTTTTTTTTTTTAATATATAATTTTTTTTGATAACACTTTCTATAAATCCAGTATTCATAGATTTATAATATATAATCATAATGTTTATAATAATGCATGTTTCATAATGTTTTTTTATCATGGAACGACATATAGCAAACATCAATTAGGTGCACGTGTTTATTAAAGCACTGAGGTATGAAAGAGGGTCCATTATTGCAAATAAATCATGGGAAAGTGGTGTTGTTAAGCATGAAGCAGAGTGCTGTTATACCTCTTTCCCGTGATTTATTCAGAATAATACACAACCTCAAGTACCTTATTGTTTTATAAAACCATTATAAACACACAATAATAAATGCGTTTACTGAAAGCAAAATCGTTAATAAACTGGATTTCCGCCACATAATCTAGTCTTTTTTTATTATTATTATTATTCATTCATTCATTCATTCATTATCTTCCGCTTTGTCCTATATATTAGGGTCGTGGGAGGGTTCCCCATGCCCATCCAGGGGAGAATGTTTCGGGCGCTGGGCAGATACACCCAGGACAGGGTGCCAATCTATCGCTGGGCACACACTCACACAGACACGCACACATACACACACTATATGGGGCAATTTGGAGAACTCCATTGACTTGATCCATGTTTTTGGACTGTGGGAGGAAACCGGAGAACCCGGAGGAAACCCACGCGGACACGGGGAGAACATGGAAACTCCACCCAGATGAGGATTCGAACCGGGAATCTCTAGAGGTGAATGTGCTAACCACTAAGCCACCCCTTTATTATTATTATTTTTATTTTTTATTTTTTATTTTTTGCTGTGTAACAGTTTTTGGGTTTCTCTAATGATCAAATACTGTGGTTAGTGGCCTAATTCCAGGAAAATAATTTATTGTATGTTAAAATATATAATGTTTAATGCATTATGCTACTTTGTGATATAAAGTTTGATGTTCTAATAACACATTATTATTGTGGTTATGTGCATCTATGTACAGCATTATGAATACTTTATAAAGATTTATATATGTGTTAATGCATTGTGAATACTGGATTTAAGTAAAGTGTTACCACAAACAATGCAGAAAAAAACATAAACACACAGAAAACGTAGAAAGCACACAAAATGGTGTAAAAAAACACACAAAATGCCGAAAACGCATGAAAACCACACGCAAAATGTGGATAACACACAAAAAAAAAACAGAATATTTGTTGTTGCACATTTCGTGTTGGGCATCATCTAGTCCTTCATCAGTACTCACATAACCGAGGTTGCCATGAATTTTGTCTAAAACCTGGTGTTCTGACCCCAACCATCAAGTTGGGATACTTGAAATTCGACGTGATTGAAAGCGTCTGCTAAATGACCAAATGTAAATGTCACTATAACAACCTTGAAGGGACAATGCAGAAAAACTTGTATCTTTTTGCAGAAATATGCTTGTACGTAATAAGTTATCCCAAAGTATTAGGACATTTATACATTACACCAATTGGTGCTTTTATGTCATTCCATTTTGTGTTGATCCCATTCATTTAGGTTCATTTAGATGATGTGTGTAAATATACCAGAAAAAATAAGGTCCTTCCCTTTCAACTGTTCCAACATAGTCCGATCCATGCTGGGCTGAGTGCTTGATTTTATACACTGGAGCTGGGACTAAATGAAACGAACTCCGTGATTGAGGTGGATCCTAATATGTGGGGGTGAGGTGAGGTACTCTTACCAAATGCTTTTTCAGTTATTGCTCAATATCTGCTTCAATTATTTTCTTTAAAGAACCTTAAGTTGAACGTGCTGCTGATGAAATTTTAATCCGTGTGATGGCTGAAAAAGTCCAGGAGAATTTGCAAACCAACTGGTAAACTAGCTTATAGGGTATACACAGGGGTATGCGAAAGTTTGTGCACCCATGATTATTTTCCTTTATAAATCAATAGTTGTTCGTTTAAGCAATTTCAGTTAAATATATAATATAGCAGCTGAACACAGTGACATTTGAAGTTTCAAGTGAAAAGAAGTTCATAGGATTTGCAGAAAATGTCCAATAATTATTTAAACAAAATTAGGCAGGTGCATAAATTTGGGCACCTCGACAAAAATAATTAATTGATATATAGTAGATCCTCTTTTTGCAGAAATAACTGTCTCTAAACTTAGAGTCTGTATTCTTGCTGAAGGTGTTTTGAATTATTTTTCTTTATAAAACACATCACAGGACAGGTATAATTTGGGTGGTGGATTTATTGTCAGTTCTGCAGTGACACTGATGCAGTGATGGGGTGCAGCAGTGCTACTGTAGTTTAATTGTCAAATGTGACAGTGACACTGCTGGGATAGGAATAATGCACTGACCAAATAAAACCTGCTCTGTGGTACTATTGAGGTCCTGACCATTAGAGAGAAGAGTAAAAGGGACGTACATGTACACAAACAGATGGACTGCAGTCTGGAATTGTAGAACTACAAAATCCATCTTTACTGTAAGTGGAGCTGAGAACATAGGGGAGGACAATAAGTGGAGCAAAAAGGAGGTATGTCCAAACTTTTGACTGGTACTGTATGTTAAGCCATATTTATTATAATATACAATTCAATTTAAACTTGGCGGCACGGTGGCTTAGTGGTTAGCACGTTCGCCTCTCAGCGCTAGGGATTCCCGGTTCGAATCCCCATCTGGGTGGAGTTTCCATGTTCTCCCCGTGTCCGCGTGGGTTTCCTCCGGGTTCTCCGGTTTCCTCCCACAGTCCAAAAACATGGATCAAGTCAATTGAGTTCTCCAAATTGCCCCATAGAGTGTGTATGTGTGTGTGTGTGTGAGTGTGTGCCCAGCGATAGATTGGCGCCCTGTCCTGGTTCTATCTGCCCAGCGCCCGAGACGTTCTCCCCTGGATGGGCATGGGGAACCCCACCGCGACCCTAATAGAGGATAAAGCGGGAGATAATGAATGAATGAATGAATTTAAACTTGATTGATCATAGTACTAAAGTGGTTTATTATAATTTAAATGCATTACAAAAACTTAACCTTTATTTGACCTAACAAATAATTCTTTAGGCATGTCTAAAATTCAAAGGCCAAATATTTTATAAAAACACACTTTGATTTATAAGGCTCCCGCAAATCACACAATAGAACTGCTATAATACGAAACTTTGGCTGTATGACTATAGTTAAAAACTGTGGGGATAAAATTCCTAGTTTAATGGACTGTCATCACTTAAACATTAATAGATTTCAAACATTATGACAGAACAAAAGCCCATTTGGAGTATTCTAACTAGAATGTGAAAGACTTAGTGTAAGAAAAATTATTTTGTAGTTTTATGAAGTTAACAACCAACAAATACCTTTACACAGACCCTGTCCAAAAATTTGAATGTCATGTGAATTAATTTTCACAATTTCATTCAAAAAATTTAACTTTTATAGATTCAGGGTCCAGAGCTTAAAAGATTTCAAGTATTGATTTGTTTATTTTTAGATAATTTGGGCTTCCAGCTCATAAAATTATGAAACAGGACACACTAATCATCTACTAAACAGTAGAGGTGAGGAACAGAATCCAAAATGCTTGAGGTCCTGTGTGAAAACTCCAGTCATGATTTGGATCCAATGTCTGGTGTAGGTGTTGGGGAAACTGCTTTCTTAAATCCAAGGTCACTGCAACAGTCTACCAGAATGTTTTGAGGGACTTCATGATTCCTTCTGCTGAAGATATGTATGGAGATGCAGATTTCATCTTCCTGCCCAAATCACCTGGTCCCTGCCCAATGCCGCCAGATGCACCGAAACCTGGTTTGATGCCCATGCCATCACAGTGCTTGACTGACTGGCCAGCCAACATGTCGGACCTAAACCCCATTGAGAACCTATGAGGAAAATGAGGGCCACCAGACCAAACAACAAAGAATACCCCATAGATTTTCAGTGGGGTTGAGGTCCGGCCATTGATTTAATGTAATGAACAGTGTGTGTGTGTGTGTATATGTTTACAGTTCCATTTTACATATAGATGCATGCTGTAGTTCTTTCTTTCTTGGTCTCTTGTACTCGGTTTATTATTGGTCATGACCTTCACAGAGAGGTGTGTTGCATTGGTACAAGAGATTATTACACAGCTGTAATGCTGGATGCCAGCAGAATTCTGGATCACTCCTTATAATAGATTTAGTGCACTATATTGTGTGCCAGAAATACATTGCATCAGTTTAAATTGATTTAAATTCATTAAAATTAAATTTAAAGTGATTCTCACTTACTGTATAGTTGACTACAGAAATACCTGGATACCAGCACCTGGATTTGTAGTGTAGATGTAAAAACATACTGAAGCTTGTTTGTTGTTCCGCAGTT